>OMKI01057890.1:1746-13447 GCA_900302315.1 Phycis blennoides | reverse complement strand
TTTACATTTACATTTAGGGCGTTTAGCAGACGCTTTTATCCAAAGCGACTTACAAAGAGTACATTTGTCATAAGAAGGTGAAACATTTCATTGCTGCTAATACAGTAAGGAAGTCACCAGAACAAGTTTTAAGCATTTCAAATGCTAGGTTAACCATTGCCAGTATACAACATCTCTGACTAAGTGCCAAGTTAACAAAGAGCGATCAAAGTGCCAAGTTACAAAGAGTGATTCAAGTGTTTTGGTGTTGTAACTCCGGGGTGCTGGTGGTGACTTGGTCTAGCTTGGAGGTTTCGGATCTCGGGATGTAGTAGAAAGGTTGAAAAACCACTGTTATGGAGACGGACATGTGTCGCAGAAATAGCCTTTTAGTATTGTGTCGTGTCCCTACTGAGCTTAAAATACAATATAATAAGAGGATTTTACACACACACACACTCACTCACCTTTTTTTTTATATACATACCAGTATAATAAGAGTGACACACCTGTATTACATTTACATTTAGGGCATTTAGCAGACGCTTTTGTCCAAAGCGATTTACAGTAAGTACATTTGTCATAAGAAGGTGAAACACTTCATTACTATTAAAACAGTAGGCAAGTCACCAGAACAAGTTTCAAGCATTCCAATTGCCGGGTTAACCATTGCTGTATACACACTTAACAAACTTTGTGAGGGTTACTCAAGACCCTTTCCCCCCCAAAACCCCTGGAATCACCCTGGTTTCGTTTCAGAGCTGCCAGTCCCTGCCTGCCCTCCCCGTGGCCGGGGGTCTACCCCCAATCACCGTTGACCCCAACCTGAACTTGGGCCTGGTGATGGCTGCCGTCAACGACTTCAAATCTCTGCTCCAGGAAGTGTGCCAGGGAGGCTTCGGCAGCATCTTCGAGAGAGGTGGACAGAATAATCAAAACGGAAAACTTAACGGTGGGTTACAGCTTGTTTGGGATGTCCAGGCTAATGCGTGTTTGTGTCTCCACTTAAAGTAAGGGAAGTGACAATCGTCGATTCCCCAATAGCCGCTCTCGCCCTGGAGGAGGTGCAGCTCAACGGCCAGGCAGGCGTCCACATGGACGCAACCCAAAGTGAGTCCTTTACGTGCTTTTGTCCTTTAGTTCAGCGCAAGCAAGACGATAAACACAATAATGCTGAGAGGTGCTGGCGTTCAGCAAAAAATGTACAAATAAAATGTAGAGTACAAGTTGATTAGGGTAACGTGTGTTGTTCTTGGATCCATTCCCTGGTCCGAGTCCCACTGGGTTACGAGAGAGCTTCGAGCTGCGGTTCTTCACGTTATCATCAAACAAGAAAGATGTGCTTTGTGCATTGTGCAAAGTTTCAATTCAATTGCCCTGCAGCATGAGTGCTATTCAAGATGTGGAGAAATAACAGACTCGCACTATTCTGGACGAGGAATCGCCAGAAAAGGAAAGAAGCATTGCAACTGTATTCTCTTTGTTATTATTAGCAGGTAGAGCTTTATTATATATTTTGACATTGTTTAAACAATGGCACGGTGCCCCCCGCGGCACCATGGGAAAAAATAAAGACGTAAAGAAAATAACGATGGGAGGTTATCCTAACCCCAAATAAACAGTATTTGCTTTCTGTGTTTTTTCAGTGACTGGTCCTACACCTGGGCTCGACCAGGTGCCTATGGGCCCACTGAACCCATTCCTCTCCCCAGGACCTACCGTCTCCACATTCGTTGGCTTCGCGCTCACCAGTAAGTCGGGCTGCAAAACAAACAGCCGGCCTGCGTTATCGTGAACATTACAGCCATGAGCCCCGAGGTCACTGTAAATGATTGTGCAAGTTCTACTTACCGTGGGGACCACACTCTGTCCAAAGGCAAAAGGGTCATTCAGTTTAGTGCGTATTCCCAACATCCCCAGCGAGTCAATTTGAAAGCAACATGGAATTTTCCTCCGCTCACAAGCATTAAGACTATTAAGACTTGTTTCAATGTAAAAAAAAAACCCCGACAACATATCATTATACCAGCTGTGTCCTTTGACCACTCTCCTGTCTTGACTTAAAATGCTTTCTGTCTTTTCAGGTTCCAAGGGCTCGAGACAAAGACATTTACAGAGACGTTCCCATCCAAGGAGAAAATAGCACTGGGATAGCTTTATCGTTTCACAACCCCATACAGGACATTCACACCTGGGGTTGAATCTCACCTCACTCAAGTGCCCAATATTTAACACCACACATTACATTTTGTGATGTATTAATTGTATTGTCTCAATGGGATGCCGTGGTATTGAGACGCCGCTGTACTGTGGGTGGTCAAAATATAGTTTTTTGACAAGAGGACTGAAGATCAAATTCACATGCACATCAGCTTATCTTACATAAAACAACATGTCAGTGTTAAAAGGTTGAATTGAACCATGTTAAAGTTGAACATTATCAAAATGCAATTGTTGGTTGATATGATTTTGATTTTTTTACTCTTTAATTAATATGTATTGTACAGTGGCACAACACTTATATTTAACATCACGTTGAAAAATATTGATATTGATTTGTATGTTTTATTTCATTTTTAAGCTTTTAATCATACTCATAATCCGTTCCCATAGGACAGAGAGCAACAGTGAAACAATATTTTGGATTTTCTGACATATTTTATGTTATTTGTAAGGTACAAATAAAAAACAACAAACATGACTTGAATTGAATGGCTGGTTTTTAATTTCCTTGGGTAATTCTTCGCCATTACAGCTTACATTGTCCTTAAGGCACATGCGGGCTACCTGGGCCCTTGAACAACTGGGATAACAGGTTTTAACGCGTAGTCTGCGCTCAAACTGCGCATGTAGTGCAAACAATGTGCTTGCCTAACAAAATGCGATTAATATGCACTTGTGACCATTGTACTGTTTGTGTAGGCCTACCTATTTATACCTCATGTGTAACTGATTTTGATTGGATGTCTCACCTACTCGGATCGGTCACCTGTGGCCCACGCCCATATCAGTATGTCACAGTTCCCGTGTTCGTTTTTGCGTAGGAGAGAAAATGGCTGCGTTGACCAGTATTTCCATCGAAGAAGACCAGTTCAGTTGTCCAGTGTGTCTGGATTTCCTGAGGGACCCCGTGAGCATTCCCTGTGGACACAGCTATTGCTTGGATTGTATTGACGATTATTGGAATAGAAACAAGAACAAAGGATATTTCGCTTGTCCACAGTGCAGGCAGATATTCAACCCAAGACCTGCGCTCAATAGAAACACCGTTCTCTCGGAAGTGGTGGAAAAGATTCAGGCGAGCAACATAAAAACCGAAGGGCAACACTCGCTCAAATCGCCGCAGACGGTCAAATGCGGAGTTTGCAGCGGTAGAAAGAGGGACGCTGTCAAGTCCTGCCTCGTGTGCCTGGAGTCGTACTGTGAGGCGCACTTGGGTATCCACGACGACCAGTTTCAAGGGAAGGCGCACAAACTCACCAGTCCTTTGGCTCGGCCGAGGGACAAACTTTGCCCCCACCACGATAAACCTCTCAGGGAGTACTGTCGGACCGACCAGCAGTGCGTGTGCGCTCAGTGCGTCAAGTATACACACAGGGGCCATGACACGGTGCCGCTGGCCGAGGCGCGAGCAACGCACGAGGTAGGCTGTTTGGCTTCCCCTCGAGCAGCAAGACGCGTGTAGTCATTGTAGTCACAATATATATACTTTTTTTCCCTTCAATTTATTGATATGATTTGTATTATTTATTTTATTTTATAATAGAATATGTAGGCCTAATATAATGTAGGCCTACATTAACGTCGTATTGTGCCTGTATTGTGATAAATGTCACCAATTATGGGAAAAGTTGAATTTAATGTTAACGTTTGGTTTTCTTTCAGAGAAAGCTGGCAGACGCATCTTTTAAGTCCATACAGAAACACAAAGAGATTAAAAAGGAACTCCGATACATCGTGAGATATATCAAGGTAAGTCAAGACCAGTAATTAGGCTATTACGGAGAAATGTATCAAATCGGTTAGGTTACATGTAGCGCTATTATGATGATGAAAGTTTAGTATTACACATTGTATTCAATGAGGTCGATGTGATGGGTATTCATTTCAAAACAAACAGCACTCGACCCAAGCCGTGATGGAGGAGAGCGAGAGAACCTTCTCTAAGCTGGCGCGCCTGATCGATAGGCAGCGCTCCGAGGTGCTGGAGCTGATCAAGAGCCAAGAGCAGAGCGTCCTCCGACAGACAGACGAGCTGCTGGCAAAACTGGAGAAGGAAACCAAAGAGCTGAAGAGGAGAGATGCCGAACTGGAGAAGCTCTCCAATACCGAGGATCATCTCCAATTCCTTCAGGTGTGGCACCCGGATAACGGACGAAAGATGTGTTCCTGAAACAATTGATTGGCCTAGGACTAGGGTAATGGGGTAAAAGTGTTAATTTTAGGGTTAGGCTTCGGTTTTAGCTTCAGGGTTTTGTTTTGTTAGGACTTATTTGAATGGTGAGGGATTCCCTTTAGGTGTGGGGTTTCCTTAGGGTTTTGGATATGGGTGTGGATTTAGGATTATGGTTTGGGTTAGGTTATGGGTTAAGGTGAATTTTTTCAGTTTTGCCCACAATTAATATTTTGTATTGTGCGATACTATGCTATGGCTAAACAATGACTGGCTACTCAAGTAATTTCAGATGGACAACATTGGCGTTTACACACTTTGCTGATTCTCAGGGCCCAAATTCCTTAGCCCCCACTTACTACATTCTGGTTACACTAACCCTGGTGTTTTGAATATTTGTCCTCTGTAGAAGTGCAAGTCCTTCCATTTCCCTACTCAACCAGTGGATTTGCCTAGCACAGATGTACTTCCATACCGCATGTACAAGTCCATGAGGGGTGCACTGGTGGAGCTCAGGGGAAGGCTGGCAGAACTGTGCGACAATGAGCTCCTCAGGGTGTCCGACAAGGGTACGCGTTCCTCATTTGGCTGCCGAAGGGAGTATTTGAGCCAACGCACGGCGAGGCACAGTAAAGCTAACCATAGCACTTTGGGGTTTTTTTGTAGTGATATCTCTCAAGGAAACCCACAAACGTTCCATCGACACCGAAAACGATCAAGGTAATATTTGCCAAGATCCGTTAAGAATATTGATGAATATGCATGTATTGCATCTTGTGATTTCACCCAACCAATTGTATTGGACAGTGAAAGATGTGGACCCATTGTACAGCTCAGAGTTAAGGACCAGGGATGACTTCCTGCAATGTGAGTGTATACCTTCACTCAAAATCACATCGTCTTAAGAAAAAACAACAAGCTCTTTGACTGTACATCGGCCCCTTTTTGCACCCAGATCACAACGACTTGTCACTGGACGCCAACACGGCCAACCCATACCTCATCCTGTCTGCCGGGCGGAAAGGGGTGACCACGTGGTCCGAGCCCCAGCCGTACCCAGAGAACCCGGGCCGCTTCACCCGGTGGGCCCAGGTGCTGTGCCGGGCGGGCGTGGCCGGCCGCTGCTACTGGGAGGTGGAGTGGCGGGGGGTGGGAGGGGTCTCCGTGGGAGTGTGCTACAAAAGCATGGCCAGGGCGGGCGCGGGCAGCGACTGCAAGCTGGGACACAACGCCAAGTCCTGGAGCCTGGACTGTTCCCCGTCGGCCTGCTCCTTCCAGCACAACGCCGACTCGGTGGCGATAGCCACGCCGCGCGCCAACAGAATAGGAGTTTATCTGGACTACAGCGCCGGCGTTCTGGCGTTTTACAGCGTTGCAGATGGGATGATTCTCCTCCACGAAGTCAGGGCTACGTTTACCCAGCCCCTCTACCCAGGATTCTGGGTGGGGCTAGGCTCCACATTAAGACTATGCCCTTTTAAATGGCTGTAGCATTCTACAGAGTACTGTGTTGTAATGCATATGATGGGGTTGGTCGTACTTGGCATTATGTAAAAACCTCAGAAAGCCAATACCAGATGTTTGTGCTCAAAGTGCAGGGTTTTATTAAGAACCAGGCAAGCGGAGAGCAGAGGCAACACTTTGGTGGACGAGGGAGAGGAGAGGAGACGGTGTTCAGATCTTGTTGAAGGCGGCCACATCCACACTCTGGACCTGCATTGAGAAACATCAACACGTCAGAACATGTACTCATTTGAATCACTTCAGTATATTCTTTACAAATAAACAAAACAAAAAAGGCCCCATCATCAAAAAATTATTCCCATTGAAACAACAATCACAAACAATTGTTTGTCCACAGTCCCAAACCATCACAAACCATCATGTTTGCCATTTCCGCGCTAAGATATCAATTCCATCCTTTTCCCCTGCAAGACTAAAGTCGGTGGAAGGTCTAATTTCATAAGTGACATAACAGCCTGTTCGTATGTCGGCAATTAGAATTTAAATGTCGTGATCATGTTCCTCATCGTAATAAGAGACGGCCCGCTAAATGTTGCATGTCTGCGTGGGTCGACGGCGGCCGGCGAATACTCACATAGTCCTCAAACTTGGTGATCTCCTCCTCCAGCAGGTCCGTGCCCACCTTGTCGTCCTCCACCACGCAGTTGATCTGCAGCTTCATGATGCCGTAGCCCACCGGCATCAGCTTGGATGCCCCCCACAGGAGGCCGTCGGCCTGCACCGAGCGCACGCACTCCTCCAGCTTCGCCATGTCGGTCTCGTCGTCCCACTGGTGGGCAGACGGGTGGTGGTCGAGGGGGGGGAACACACGTATTCACTTGTTAATGTGTAGCAGGGTTTCAGGGTGATATTATTAATGTGTCAGGTCATGGAAACTAGGGACACAAGTCGTCCCTGGGGCATTTTGAGTTATTCACAGATTCTGAAAGTGTATCTAAGCTTTCCAACGATGTGTAACACATGGAGATCTGATAACATTTGGAGAAGTTGTGGCCATTTGAAAGTAGGCACATCACAAAAGCTAAAACTGAGAAAAAGCCTCCTAAAGATTTGCAGTTGTTACCTCTCTCCTGGCTGGGGAGCACAATGGTGGTAATTTGCATCTCATTTAATATAATTATCTGAAACATGGAGAGGCTTCTCCGTGATCTCAACTAACAGATTCTGCAAAAAAACGAAAATCACTAATTTTGAAAAAAAAATCACTTAATTTGCGCGAATGTTGTGTTCGCGACTTGTGTCCCTGGATTCCATGCCCTGATATACCCGAGATACTGTGGTGGCGCACCACAGTATCAACACTGACCGCCACATGCTGATTCGGGCAGCACCACCTTTCCCCTCACCTCCCTCCGCACAAACATATTGACAATGGACCCGTACACGGTATGACTGAATAGCAAATGGATACCACGCACAGGTTTGACGTCCAACAGGATAGAGGACTTGGCAATCAGAGCGGGCTTCTTGGACTTCCGGGCTGCATAGGCATCAATGCGCTCTTGTTTGATGCGCAGGGTCTCAGCATCCTCGTCATCGCTGCCAAACAGGTCCAAGTCGTCATCGTCGTCGTCAGCAGCAGCAGCAACAACCTCAACTTTTTTCTGTGGCGCAACCTTGACGTTGGCAGCCTATGAGAACCGGCAGAAAGACGAATGCGTTTTTTTGTGGCACGATAAGAAATTGCAATCACGAGCCATTATGAAGCAAGGCTGGTCCTTTGGATATGGTGGAGCAATGAGTCCATTGGAGAGTTTGCCATCTCGTACACACACACACTTGACAGTAGTTGTGTTAATTGAGCAACTGGACGAACCTTGACGTGTGGGGCAGGAGCTGCCGTTGTTTGGGTCTTCTCCAGCATGGTCACTCTGGACTCAAGTGCTCTGATGAGGGCTCTCATGTCTTCGATCTCTGAAGCCAATGATGCACAGGAATTTAGGATGACAATACCATCACCTTGAAGAGTTTCAGTCATTAAAGACAGCATGTACAGGGGGTGAGCTCAGCTGGGCCTTTGTGCCAAAGGCCCTCCTCCTTGGACAGATCTGGGTGAACTGCCTCTTTTTGTGTTAAAACATCAATGTATTATTGGTTGATAAAAAATGGCAATAAAATGTAATAAAAAAAAAACACTTGATTGTGTAGTATACATTAAAGAAAACATGTATTGATTAAACTAAGCTGTTGTGTCATTGATTAGTGAAAAAACTAAAAATAGTTTCGGACCGATTTGATCCCCGTTAAAAATAGCTCATGGTCTGTGAAAATATGACGAAGCCCACACCTTTCTGCATACTCTGATAATCCTGCTGCCTGCCCTTTGGATCCTGGTCTCCTGATTTTGATGAGGACTGTGGGTAAAAAAAGAAAAAACATTCACTGTACAATGTCAGATTTGACCATGTTCTCTGGTTAACGCTCTATATGCAGGATTAAAAATGCACACAGAATAAATGGTGAAGGCAAAGCGGAAAACAGTGATCTGCAATGATTTGAGTAGAAGAGAGGACCTTTCGGCCCTTTCGGTCTGAAAGGTCCTCTTTGAGATTTGAGTACACCCCAGACAGACACACGCACACACAAGGTTGTACAACCCACTTCGATTGAGGAATTAAACAATTGTTTGCGTCACACTTTTGAACATCAATCCAGTGGAACCACCCAGGTTTCAGATACACGTGCTGTTACCAATCAACAATGAGTCACTAAGCCCAACAACACAGATGAAGGAGTACAATGTTAAGAATTATTTTATTATTTTGAAATTAGACGTCAGTCCGCCCACACAACACATTCATGCAGCCCTATAATTGGCTAGCACAGAGCTCAAAAGACCAACCACTGAATGAAAAGCAGGCACACATTTGTTTGAGGAGATGCCATGGGTTAGCATGCCGCTTGGACAGTGCAAGCCAGTGGCCCCGGCGTGGCTGCGTGGCTGCCCGGCCCAGGGGACCCCCCGGCCCCACCAGGACCGGCCCAGGGGACCCCCCGGCCCCACCAGGCCCCACCAGGGGACCCCCCGGCCCCACCAGGACCGGCCCAGGGGACCCCCCGGCCCCACCAGGCCCGGGCCCAGTGTGAGCGGCCCAAGCAGCGCAAGGCGTCCGCGGGCAGGCCGGCGGCGGGACTTACGTTTCTGTGCTGCCGTTTGGGCTGACGGCCCTTGGCAGGCTGCGCGGCCGTCTTCACCTGCGCCCGGATAGCGTGTAGGGTTCAGGTTAGCGAGGAGGGAGGAAGGGTTACAGAGGAGGTACAGAACAGAAGACAGGTTGTAGACACTAGTAGGCGGGATCCACGTTTTACTTTGACAATTTTGTCTTTTCCCCTGCCAGAGTGGACAAATCTACCGGCAAAGTGGTTTA
The DNA here is from genome assembly GCA_900302315.1 of Phycis blennoides. Taxonomy (NCBI): domain Eukaryota; kingdom Metazoa; phylum Chordata; class Actinopteri; order Gadiformes; family Phycidae; genus Phycis; species Phycis blennoides. The sequence continues at coordinate 4,183 of OMKI01057890.1, read as the reverse complement.
ACACCAAATGTGCATTGGTAAGTGGGCAGGTGTACTTTTGGACCCTGCTAGGAAGCCAAAAGATAACTTTGCAGCAAATAGAGAGCAAAAGAAAATAGAAAATTGTCCAAACACATTTCCCAAAATAAAGAACATACATCATGTAAATGTCTCAATTCTAAACAGTGAGGATAAAAAGTAGACTGGTCCCAATGATGAAAAAAAAAAAATAGCAAAACAAACAACGCGGTGTCCACATGGAGAGGTGATTATAGAAATGAATCAAGTGGTGTAATGAATAGAGTTGAATAGGAGCGTAAACAATATAAAAAGGGATTATGCACTGGGGTCCATACCAAGACGCCTGATATCTATCCAACAGGATTCATTTGTACTCTTCCTAAATACAGCTCCACAAATGTTAAGTTAATAAAGCTTTGAAGCTTGTAAGGTTTTTGTCAATAAATTCATACTGGACTGTTTAATGCATGTGTCCGATGCATAAGGGAATGTGCTGACATCATGATTATTAATGTTCCTACAACTGGATTTGGAAAAAACCCTTCAGTTGAACATTAACTTCTGAAAAAGTGATGAAAGTGAAGCAGTAGTGGAAGCAGGATGGGACGATGCCAAAGACAAATGTAAGCTGGCAACAAGGTTAGCGCACAGACAACCCAGTAATAAACCCTTCTATGAGGCTGTCAATTCTAAGTAACATTGCAAAGTTAAGTTCCAGTCATTGAATAGTGTAACCATTGAACTACGGGATTTACTGGTCTACTCTGCATTCTTGACATTCACATGTCAAATTGGGAGTATTGCTTGCACATATAATGAAAAATGTAACGGCATTACAAATTTCAAATTGAAGACGTAAAAGAGGATTTGGATATGAATTCAATATTAGGTGTATACACTGCACCTATTTGAACATTATTTAAAATACATTCGTAGACTTTCATTCCTCCTCCCTCCTATTGTTCTAAATATACACATATTTTCCAGGCACTTGTAGGATTGATAACAACCATGGTCAGGGATGAAGGTAGTTCTTATTTCTTGCCGGTACCATCATATTGACCCATAGTGCGCGCACCGAAAAATACACTTAATTATTTATTATAGTCTACTTATCAAGCATTCACTAGGACTTCTTATCACTCTAGTACTTTTTAATCAGGCGCGTTTCTAGGTTCTGACTTGTGGGTGGGCTACGGTGGGGGGGGAGGGGGGGGTAGTATTGGGATTTTGAATATCGTAGATTTGAGGACGAAAGGATATCAAAGGCATTTTGATCACAGCTGACAAATTACGCGGAAACATTTTGGTATAATCTAATTTTCTAACTTTAGAAAAATCTAATTTTAGAATATTAGATTTGAGGACGAAACGATAGGGTGGGCTTGAGCCTGTCCAGTGAAACACTGCACGGAAGGTTCAGACACAATTCAGAGACAGTTCAGAACGAGTTATAAGCAATGAATATTGGGGAAAACATGTTGCTTCTGGTAATTTGACATTAGCAGGTGTGTTGTCATACTGTCTCTGAAAAGCTTTTGAGAGACAGTATATCTTTCTTTCCGGTATGGCGTACCCCCTGCAATTCTTTTAGTGGTACGCCGTACCAGCCACTTTCACCCCTGAGCATGGCTGTCATAGACTGGGAAGAAAAAAAACAAAAAAAAACTAATGCACAGCTGACAAACCACCTGCCTCCAAACTCCATCTTGCTCTCCCCCATCTCGCGCACACACACACACACACACACACACACACACACACACACACACACACACACACACACACACACACACACACACACACACACACACACACACACACACACACACACACCCTCGTCCAGCCGAGCTACTTTTAGGTCAGCAGGCTTAGCTACCATGCATGCAGACTATTGCTGCAGTGCACTGTGATGATGATGATGATCATGATGCAATCGCTGAAAGCAAAATGAGTAGTGACAGACACTCGGACCAGCACAGCTGCGGGGGCAGGGCATCAAAAACTGAAACCAAGAGGATGTGGTGACCAAAAAGTCAGCCAGCCTCTGCCAATAAGGGGTTGACTTGTCACCTCACGTTTGCCCCGGCCCTTCCCACCCCGTCATCGTGTAAAAATAGGGTAAAGGGGCATTTAGCATTTTTTTGACGCTTTTGTCCAAAGCGACTTAGTCGACAAGTTGGAGGAGGGGGGGATCGAGGGGATCCAACCGCCGACCCTACGGTTAGTGGACGATCCGCTCTGTCCACCCACTCTACCCACTGGGCCGGGCCCCCCCCACACACACACACACACACACACACACACACACACACACACACACACACACACACACACACACACACACACACACACACACACACACACACACACACACACACACACACACACACACCAGGGGTGCCGTGAGACGTGTGTGGGAGCCGGCTCTACCGTA
>OMKI01057881.1:19686-32462 GCA_900302315.1 Phycis blennoides | reverse complement strand
TGCACCAACACATGAATACCCATGAAACCAAAAGCAGAGACACACAGACCGGCACACGGGAAAAACATTTAGCCACCTTCAATTTATGTGTGATTCAGTGTGTGTGTGTGTGTGTGTGTGGGCGCGCGTGTGTGTGTGTGTGTGTGTGTGTGTGTGTGTGCGTGTGCGTAAAATTGAATAAAGGAAGTGGAAAATGTAGAAGCGGGAGAGAAATAAAAACTAGAGATTATGATTGTTTACCCTGTCCACTGTAACACACACACACACACACACACACACACACACACACACACACACACACACACACACACACACACACACACACACACACACACACACATAATAAGGGGAATTCACTGCAGCAGCACCCATCTGCTGATCTTAACCGATCTCTTCTACTGTTAATGTTACTATTAGTTTTGTCTTGTCACTGTGACATCTGTGAAGATGTCTATGTAAAATATGGAATGACACTATAAACGGTGAAGATTATGATACAAACTGTAAAGATGAGTATGTAAACTGTGGAAAGACAATAAAAATTGTGAAAAATAAATAAAATAAAATAAAACTGCAAATGAAGATATCAACAGTATAAACCGTCGAAACGGCAATATAAACTGGGGAAAAGCTATAAACCGTGGAAGTGACGATATAAACCGTGAAAATGACGATATCAACTGTGGTAATACAGTCGCAGCCGTTCAGAAGGAGACACATTGTGCCAATTCTGAGTCGTCGGCTGCGCTCCCCTCTGCCTGGCGAGAACCAGCCTAACCCGTCACAGAGACAGACGCACGGGACGCGATCCTCCCGTCAAAACACGATGATACAGCGGAGACTGCACTTCCTCACATCCCTCTGCTCAATCACAGACAGCGTGCACCCACGCACACACTCCCCCACACACACACGCACGCATGCACACACGCACGCACGCGCGCGCGCGCGCACACACACACACACACACACACACACACACACACACACACACACACACGTGTGTGCACACACGCGAAACACTCAGGCATGAGAGAAACATAAATACACACATGCAATCCCAATGAAAACGCACGCATAAACTTGCATTCACATACACAGTCACCCAACTTCAAAAAGATACAAAGACACAACATGCCCACACGCGGCCCTCGTGTTTGGCTTGGTAGATCAGAAACAACCGTTTGAGTTTTATCTCTGCCTCTATCTCTGTTTAATCTCTAAACCCCCCTTACCCCCCCCCCCCCCACCCCAACCCCCATCCCGACGATGACCAACGTCCTAACACGGGTTGATGATCAGCAGAATGCCGGCGTTAACAGCGTGCATGTGTGTGTGTTGAGCGCCCCCCAGTGGATATGTGAAGACTTAACCGCACTGCGCCTCATTCCACTCCTCATTTGTTTGTTTCTGTATTCGTTTGGTCACTATTAAACACATAAATAAATGCATTACGTAATACATTTAAAACAAAGTTTTAAAGACATTTATCATGTCGTAATAATCATAATTATTATTGTTATTTATCTAGCACCTTTCAAAAGTTAAAGTAACCAGAGTTACAAGATGCTTCACAAAATACAGGACTGTAAAAGGTAGGTGGAAAGACAGCAAGCAATTTCACATTCATAGAAAAGGCAAAAACAGGTGAAGAAGAAGTGGTCAAAAATAGAAAGATAAACGAAAAACGTTATGGGACATTAAAACATTTGAATAGAAAGTATTAAAATCTGATGCAAAGCCAGTATGTACAGGTGGGTTTTAAATGTTTTTTAAGTGAGGCGCTGACTCAGATGATCTGCTTCTGAGGGGGAGTTAGTTCTACTGCTTTGAAGCTAAAACAGTAAGACCCTCATCCTCTTTGTTTTAAGCCTTGACCGTGGAACTTTTAGCCGATTATGATTCTCTGAGGGCCCTCGGAGCAGAATAAGGGGTTAGGAGTTCTGGAATGTAAAGTGGAGCCTGACGTTGGAAGAATATAAAAGTAAACAACAGAATCTTAGAGTGTGATTCAGCCAGGCCTGCAGTGCGGTGTTCCCTACAACCAGCGTTTGGGAGAAGTCTGCTGCACTCTTTACCAACTGAAATGCATCGTTTAAGCAAGCAAACAATGAATTGGTCGAGGTGGGAGGAAATACAGCCGTGGATAAGTTCCACTGTGTTTTGGGGGAACATTGGTTTGATTGTGTCAATATTTCTGATTTGTTAATAACGGGATGGAACGAGCCCCTGGTGTGCTGATTGAAGTCGAGGTATCAAAAACAACTCCTGGGCGTCTGGCGGAGTGTTTCGTGTTAGTTGTTAGTGGTCCAGGGTGGACCATTCACAACCATATATGTTATATTCTGTTTCCTAGGATGGCGAAGGACCTGCCTACTCTGCCTCTGATTGGCTTACTTTTGTGCTGTTTAACTGTCTTCTGCAAGTTAGCTCTAATGTCTTCTAAATGCGGTCCATTCGTTCATAGTATAGGTAAGTGGTGGACTCACGCTGCTTGAAGGGCATGGGCAAAAAAATGTAGAAGTGCCCGTATTGCACAACATGGGGCCACGCCGCACAAAAGCCAAAAGCGCAAAAAGCTATGCTGCATCCTGTATGATGAAAGAGTCTTTCTCCTTGATGACGATGATGTGATGAGGGAACCTAAGTCAAAGAACAGCACCTCCATGATAAAACACACACGAAACCGCATCCAATGTTCTTTGGACACTGTCATGTAGGGGCGGCATAGAGGACATCGCATAACAGCACCCTTTTCCATCTGAAGGCCCCCCATAGGGAATGTTTTACAATGGTCTCCTCCAGGGGTACTGTACCGGGGCACCTCATCCCACTGGGCTACATGCCCCAGTACAGAGAAGTTGTCGCTTTGCGTGAGAAACCAAGGCTCTTACTCACTGTGGTCACTGAACATCCCATGACGCTCGTCGCAAGAGTCAGGGTGTTTCCCCCGGTGTCATGGCTGAAGTCCCACCCTGGCTCAACATGTGACAGGCAGTGTGTGTGTGTGTGTGAGTGTTTTGGTGCACCGTGATGGGTGCTACACACTGGGAGTGGATGAGGTGTCATACAACACACACACACACACACACACACACACACACACACACACACACACTCAATATGTAAAGCACCTTCGGTATCTATTTTAAAGTAAATTATGAATTTCAATATGAAGTCTAAGAAGAATACAGGTTGTAAATATTGGTCTTCTGGGTGGTCCGGTCCTGAGTTTGAACCATTCACTCACCACAACTTCCTCTCTTCATGTACTTGTAGCTCTTTACACAACGTTACTGATTTCTTAAAGCATTTCTAGAAGAAAGCTTTCTGCCAGTTTTCTCCCATGTAATTTGCAGAAGACAACAGAACAGCAAAAGCATCCTGTTTTTGGTGAGAAATGTCAGCATCAGAGGCAGACCAGGGTGTGTCATGTCTTTGCCCATACATACTGTAGACACCACATTGGCTGCTTTAACCTGTTGCTGCTAAATGTCAACTTCACCACCATGTTTGAGAGGCAAAGACTGATAACAAATTAAAGCTGTGTTTCTGGTTCAAAGCACTATAATGTTCAATGACTCTTTATATCTTCGCGTTAAATCATATTATATATATTTAAAATAAAATATCTTTATTTGTATTTTTTTTACTCCATGTAGATCGTAAACCCTGTGAATTGAATTGAAATCAGTTGAGCAATGTAAACGTTATAGTGCTTTATCCAGGAAAACCGCAGCCCCCTGTGTATTTGTTGCAGGTCAGGCTCTGCCTCTCTGACGTATGTCAGAGAGGCAGAGCCCATTTTTATCAAACTGGGCATGACTTCTTGTTGCTCTATGGTAGCGACCTGGAGCAAAACACTGCAGCGTGATTCACTTTTAAAGGGGTCATATTATGCTTTTGTGTTTTTCCCTTTCCTTTAGTGTGCTATATAGCTTTTGTATCCATGTATGACACTGTCTAAGCTACAAAGCTCAAAGTCCACACCAGGGGAAGTCCTCTTTCACAAACCATCTTAGTCAGCCTTTCCTTCCATTATTACATCAAATAATGACGGAGATGCAGAAGTCTGGCCTCTCGGCTGCTTCGGTACGCCCTCGACCACAGCTCTTCATTCCTTCACTTTACAGCGGACAGCTTACTGAACCGGCACAGTTCACTGCAGGAGCATCGTGGTGTTTGGTTGGTCAGTCGTAGGCCTCGGCTAGTTTGCTACTTTATAGTGAACACTACAACGTTACAGTGTTCGAATGTTTTTTGCCAATCAGCTTTATATTTTTAATTCAATCAAATTGTATTTATATAGCGCCAATTCATAGCAGAAGTTATCTCAAGATACAGTACTTTACAGCAGGTCTAGACCAAAGCTGTTTATGTTGTTATTTACAGAGACCCAACAAATTCCCACCATGAGCAAGCACTTTTCATTATGCGACAGTGGTAAGGAAAACTTTTAACCGTTGCCTTTTAACAGGCAGAAACCTCGGACAGATGAGGCTCAGGGTGGGTGGCCTTCTATAGAATAATAATATATGATAATAATAACAATGATACATAGCAACAATAATAACTATAATATTTATATTATTATAATAATGATATTACAACTAATTGTAACAGATTCTAGCAGTCGTATTTGAGCAGGAACATGGGGTCTGGTTCCACAGCACAGGGGCTTGATAGCTGAAGGCTCTGGCTCCTAATTTCCTTTTAGATATTCTGGGAACCACAAGTAACCCTCCATTGAAGGAGCGCAGTGGTCTAGTGGGATAGTACAGGGAGCCAGTGTGGAGCAGCTAATATGGGAGTAATATGGTCTCTTTTCCTGGTTCCTGTCAGAACACGAGCAGCAGCATTCTGGATCAGCTGTAAAGTCTTTAGAGACTTTAGAGACAGCCTGATAATAGGGAGTTGCAGTAGTCCAGCCGAGATGTAACAAACGCATGGACACATTTTTCAGCATCCTTTTGAGACAGGTTGCGCCGTATGTTTCAGAATCAGAATCAGAATCAGAAATACTTTATTGTCCCCGGGGGGAAATTGCCTGCACAGCAGCTGCTCGCAATACAAGTGGGAACGTACAGACACTACTTATAGACACTACTTCTAACATGCACTAAAATTAGAATAAAATAAACGCTATACATATGTAGATAAAACTATACATATGTAGTACAGAATACAATGTAAATGGAATGAAACAGAAACAGAATATACATATGTAAAAATACAGAATGTTCCAAATATGTAAAAATACAGAATGTTCCAAATATGTAAAAATACAGAATGTTCCAATATGTAAAAATACAGAATGTGCAATGTTACGTAGGTGAAAGAAGGCAGTCTTGGAAATTTCATATCCTATATTTCAGCTGAAGGACTTATCCTGATTAAAGATGACTCCCAGATTTCCTACTGTGGTGCTGGAGGCCACGGCAATGCCATCCAGAGATGGCAGCTAAAGTTGGAGTTTCGGAATTGCGGAGCCGCGCTTCCAGGTTCCTAACCCTTTCCTCCAACACTGTAAATAAACTGCATTCATCAGATGTATCATTATCACTAAAGGAGGCAGATGAACAACAAATCTGACATGATTAGTTATTAATCTGACTAATCTGACATCTGACACACTGAGCAAGAGAGAGCAAGAGGGGAAGAGGAAGAAGCCATGATGACCAAGCCAAACCGCTAAGCTAAACGGTACATTACTAGCAGAAAGTGTAGTGTAGTTGTTCCCAAGTTCCACAGCCGGGGCTGTATGTAATTCAGGGATATTGAGTTGGTGGACACGTGTATGTGTCGTTGAGTTGTCATCAAGTGTTTTCCCAAAGTCCATGAATGGAATGCACCGCAAAGGGTTGCATTCCATGTAAAGCATTTTTATTAAACATAATCAAATTGTTATTATTAGTGTGTAATTGTTAAATATTTTATATTATGGGCACACTACAAGTAAACAAAGAAGGTAGATTCAGAAGTTATTGTTAGGCCTATATGTTATTTCTTTACAAACATAAAGTGACCATTTGAAGGCAATATTTTACAGATTATTTGGATGACCTGATGAGGCTCATCTTTGATGAAGTGTTTGAGGACCCAAAGCCATTTGTTGAGTTTAAGACAATCCCCCAATGAGGGTATGAGGGAATCTTCAAAGGAGGTCATGATTGTGACCATGACCATGTCTTCCACTTCAGTCGGTTGGAAACAAACACATGTCCAGCCGGATCAGGAAACTCCTGGTGTGTCTGGAATACCACACAAGACAGACAGGATGACAACCCTGGCATTACTTCTGAGGCAAATAAGCTAAAACAAAAGGTATTTTGAGAAAAACATTTATTTCTCATTTCTTGACAAATTATTTGGATCCTGTGGTATAATGACCTCACTGGTTTTATTCTATGCACGTAATACAAAATGTCTCTTCTTCTGTTCTATGCCTCAAAGGTCCATAGTCAGCTTTATATATATATATATATATGTTGTTGGTGTTCTGCAGGGTGTGGGGATTAAAAAAGTTAGGGTCTAGGCCTATGGTGTACCAAGCATGTTGGGGGACAATATAATAAGGCAAATAAAAATGATTTACAAACAATACTGTTCTATTATGAAGTAAATTCCTGGGGATACAGTGTCACTGCATAGGGCAGACCCAGGAAGATGATCCAGGAAGCAACTTCACTGCTACTGGAAAATAACTGACCCTTCTATGACTTTCTATCCATGTATGGAAAATAACTGACCCTTCTACCCAGATGTTACTTTACTATCTGTCCGTTCCTCTGCTGCTGCCTTGAGGCCCACAGACACAACATCTGTCTTGAGGTGCAAGTCGCACATTGTTATCTCTTCAAGGCCAACTAGGATCACCAGAGTTTCACCGTACATCCCCTCTTTGTACACTTGTCCAAAAAAAACGACTTGCCAACTGCGATTGGCGCGCACTTCTTTGTCATCTCTGTATCACACAGAACAGTGCCTTTTGTGTACTGCAGCAATCAAAATATGTTATTTAATTTTTTTATTTCAATTATTCCACCAGTCCTGTGAAGACCGGTTGTCTTTTCATCAACTCCTGTGTATGTTCCCTTCAACCTCAAGTCCGAATTTACAATTTCCACAACACTGTCAAACTTGCACTCCAAATTAAATTGTGATAGAATAGCTAGATAATGTAATTTTTAGATTAGATTAGATTACTTTATTAATCCCACAGTGGGGAAATTTACTTGACAAAAAACAGTGCCTTTTACGTTACGGATCATGTACAGTGAAAAGGGTGATGCATGACCCCAATGCAAATCGAAGGTTGTACTAATGTAGTTACTGAGCACTCCAGGTAAACACACACACACAGGTTCTTAGGGCTCTGGAGAAGGGAGACCCCTGCAAAGCAGCAGGACCTGATGGAGTGACATCAAGGTCTGCACAGATGGCAGGTGTGCACACAACGTAACGACTTTAGGCCATTGGCACTTACACCTGTTAAAATGAAGTGCCTAGAAAAGCTGGTTCTCCAGTCCATAAACTCTGTGGTTCCGGATACAGTGGACCCCCTCCAGTTTTATATCGCCCAAACAGATCAGTGGGCGATGCTGTGGCCCTGGAGCTTCACTCTACACTGGAACACTTGGACACTAACAGAACCAATGCATGCATGCTCTGTCTGGATTACAACTCAGCCTTCAACACAATCCTGCTGATGGAGCTGATTGTGAAGCTGGCAGACCTTGGAGTGCCAACACCCACCTCTAACTGGACTTTGGAGTTCCTTACAGACAGACTACAGGTGATGAGGATGTGAAAGAAGGTCTCTGCTGAGCTCACAATCAGCATAGGAACCCCACAGGACTGCTGCCTCAGCCCTAAACGCGGCACCCTGTGCACATATGACTGTGTTTCCACCCAGGATAACAACATCATAATTAAATATGGTGGAGCGGGCTGACAGTTACAAGTTTCTTAGGCCCGCCAAAAGCACCGTGGCAACAGGGAAGAAAGCATAGCAGCAGCTTTACTTCACCAGGCTGCTGAAGAAGACCAGTCTCCGCCAGCAGCCCCTCACCCAGACAAACAGAGGACTCATTGAGAGCATTCTCACCAGTGGCATCACTGTGTGGTTTGGAAACACCACTCACACTCTACACACAATGCTGCAAGGGGAAAGCACAGACCATCCTCAATGACCGACACCACCCAGTTCACTCTCTGTTCAGCTGGAAAAACACACCTTAACACCTTACAGACTGTGTTACTTCATAAAGCTACCTCACCCCCACTCACTACCTCTAGCTCTGTCATACAGAGTATTTACTTCGTTCCCCAGTCCAATGTTTTGTGCAATAATTAAAATTGCAACAACACATAATAATTAATTAGTGCAATAACTCATTGTGTATATTTATATTTATATTTATTTAATTCAGTGTGTACATTTTTTTTTATTAGAGGTTGACTATGAGATAAGCACAGAACATTCCCAAGTGCCTGCACTGTCCTGTAACCATGCAAATGGCATCACATCTCAGCAGCACAAGTTTTCCACTTTGCTTGGCATTCTGGTGCACTTTCCACAAGTGCACCGACAGAAATTGTATAAAAATACAGCGTTCTGCAGCAATGAACAGTGTGAGAATAATAACATATATTTTAAAGCACGTAAACTTATTCAAGAAGTACCCCCAAATTAAATTATGAACCACGAAAAAGTGCATCATACGACCTCTTTAATGCAGTCTGCACTGAAATCATGGATGTGGCAGCAGAGAATGGAAGTCTCTACCCAGCTACAGTCTAGCGATTTACAGTAGATCTTAGCTATTTTAATCATATTTTAAACAGGCAGTTGCTCTTTATTTCTTGCACATAATTTGGAACAACCAATTTCTGAAATAATTAAAACATTTGACCATGTGTTGTTTGAATGTCTAGCTGCCCGAATAGAAGAAAACAATATTTTTTGTCCGTTGACTCCCGGAGAATTATTTTGAAGATTACCACCAGCTCAGTTCATCATCAAAGTAGGTGGGACTACCCAGCTCTACTGTAGCCAAACAGCAGCCTTATGTACTGGACCTTTCAACAAAATGAATCAGTTCCCAATTGTTGCTTGCTGTAACCATGGCAATAAATGTAAAGTGAAACTACACAGTGGCTCCATCGCCAAGCTTAATTAGACACACATTGTGACACAATTACACAATTACACACATTGTCAAGCTTTGCTCTATAAGGAAGATAATGTCTGTATATATCCATCTGCCATCCATCTGCCATAAAAATAACACACCTACATCTGCTGGCAATTACAGATAGAAGATATTAAAACCATGAAACAAACTTGCAAGGAGAAATAGAATACATTTAAAAAAGAGATGTAGGAGAGAATGAAAAAGGGAAGCACTGAAATGGAAAGAGAATAAAAGACACAGCTTCCCCCTTTCCCCTCAGGTCCAAACAATGCGAAGAGGAAGTGAAGCCCTGCTCAGTGAATTGTAGCACTCATTTCTCATTTTGCTTTTAAACAAATATGTGCCAAGAAAGTAGCAGTTCACCATGGCAATGACATCATTGCTTAGCAATCGCGTTAAGTGACTGTGAATTCCCTCTCTATTAGTGTTGTTTTGTAGCATGTCAAATGCTACTCAACATCATGCCTATTGCCGTGTCAACTGCTGGTTTCCACGGAATCCAACCACAGAAATTAATTCACATAATTGTTAAATTCCAATCCTGAGCAAACATTGGAGATGAAAAAACATGATGCATATTGTTCAAGCATCCCTTTATGATATCGGCATGGTATGAGTTTAGTAAGAGCAATGCAGTTAAACTAGAATTTACTAATACAATAGTAAAACATTTGGGCACAATTGTATTAAATTATAGTTGGAAATTCTTATGTTATAGCTCACACTTAAGCATCTGCATTTTCTGCAATGTAAAATGCTCTAATATACACACTTGCACTAATTCATCCATTTGGTTGTTGCGTCTATGCTACGAAAACGTTATGTCAAGGGGTTTTGAGACTTCAGTGACATTTACCATACCAATTGCATTTATCCGTTGTACCCATTTTGATGCTGCGCATACCTCACTAGTCACTTTACCTTTGCTTTTTGTTGTATTGCACTACTGTAAAAAACCCTATTATTTATTACCGTGCTGTACTACTCTGTAACACTGTACTACCCATACTCATCTATGCTGCTCGATAATTACTACCTAAAGGGTAAAGGGGCATTTAGCAGATGCTTTTGTCCAAAACGACTTACAATCAGTACATTTGTGGGGTTCGACATGTGGACAGTTGGAGGAGGGGGATCAAGGGGATCAAACCGCCAACCCTACGGTTAGCGGACAACCCGCTCTGTCCACCCGCTCTACCCACTGAGCTACTGCCCTCCCACTGCCTCTATAATTACTACCTCTACTTGCACTATCTGTTTATTGTTTACTGTTTACTTGTTACTACTTGCACTATTTGTTTACTGGTTATTTTACAGGGCACTGTTTACTTACTACTGCCACTACTACAACTCTCCACTCATATTGCACTGTTCATGTACATACTGCACCAAAATGGCTCCTTTGCACTTCTGGTTAGAACGACAACTACATTTTGTTGTCTCTGTACTTGTACTCTGCACAATGACAATAAAGTTGAATCTAATCTAATCTAATCTAATGGAAACTCTTGACTGTGAGCTCAGTTGAGGTTGTCACTTTGTAGTGCAGTGGAGAAGACGTATTATTCTCTCTCTCTATTCACCATGACATCCATTGTTGCATTATTTAGTTTTTCGGAGGGACTTTATCACTCAAGAAGGAAACGGGAAACACTTTGTACACAGTTGCTGCTGGAATCATTTCATCCTCTGCATAAGACGCAACATTTCTGTCTGAAGTAGGCTACTACTGTGGATCCAATCCTAAACTCAGAAAACAAACAGGTTTCTAAGGACAATGTGCAATTATTCTTGCACAAGTCAGTATGGTGCTGGTCATTTTGCAATGATCTGGAGTAAGAATCAGGCATCCTTATACAGGCAGAACCGCTTCCCCTATTCCCCGAAGATTTCGTCCAACAGCAGTGCTGAGATGTGTGTATGTTGATGTGTGTGTGTGCATGGGGTTATGTTCTGCTGTTATTGTTCAATTGCAGAACACAAAAAGCAAATGTTTTTTACAGTGCCGTTAGTAGAAGAAACACTGCATGTCACTGCACTTCTGTCACAGGCAGGTAGTGTGTGTGTGCATGTGTGTGTGTAAAACAGATGTGTATTTACATTCAGTATAGTGTTGACCTGTCACTAAGGTGCATAAAGTCAACAGTTAACATTTGAAGAGAACCTGATACTTCCTCCTTCATTATGGATGACACCACTAACCTGTAGCTCTCACCTGTTGCAATCACAGTTCAGTTGGCCACCGAAGATGCTGCCTTGGTCTCTTCTATTACTCTTCTTCTCTGCAAGAGCAGGTAGGGAGATCTTTATGAAGAGTGTTAAGCAATTTGTAGTCTTGGATGTTGGATTTCTAAAAGTGGCACATGCCAAGTTGTGTTCATTTATGAAAAAATCTGCAAGCTATCTTGTCATGTTTTCTTTTCCGTGAAAAAGTGTACTTCATAGAGGAAGCTCTGTGCTGTTTTAATGTTGACATTTTTGTTCTCTTTATTTACAGATCATGTAGAATATATAGTAGTATTGTCAGGTGCACGATTTGAGCGGCCATGCTATTCACGTTATGGAATGGATTCTTGGTATTATTTGTATTATTATTATTATTAGTATTATTAGTATTATTAGTATTATTAGTATTATTAGTATTATTAGTATTATTACTTAGTATTATTTCAACCACACCTCGGGTCAATACGACATTGTACAGTCAGGACATAATCTAAACTTCATCGCAACTGTTGAGCACTCTGGGAAATATGTTCTCATATGCCAGCAGAAACCTCTATCAGTCAACTTTTGAACATCACCGTAGTGGGTAAGTGTCAAGAGAAACAACCATTACCATGACCACGAATGACAATCTAACAGTAATAAAACTAACATGATTGACTTACCTTTGCTAAACGTTCATAATTTACTGATGACTACTGTGTGTTGTTGTAGTGTGTACTGTAGATGACCAGTGCCTTGTCAGCGATTTGATCATCTCCAGGCCAGAGCAGAACGGGACGTACTTCTGCATAGCTAAGAGCAAGATGCTCAATCAAACGAAGACCAGCTCAGGCTACATGATTGACGTTGTCCCTGTGCCAAAGACTGGTCGGTTCTTCTGTACTCACCCTCTGGAAATTAGATAGTTGTGTTGCATTTATCTGTGACATCATGTAGAACATTTATTTTGTATGTATATGTGCAATCTTTGGTATTTGTCACAAAATCATGACAAATAAAATAACGTATATATTTATTGATATTGGATGACCTGTGATGTGTGTTCCTGTTCCTCTAGAGCTCCCATTGCTAATGTGGTCAACAGTGTGTGTGTGTGTGTGTGTGTGTGTGTGTGTGTGTGTGTGTGTGTGTGTGTGTGTGTGTGTGTGTCTGTGTGTGTGTGTGTGTGTGTGTGTGTGTGTGTGTGTGTGTGTGTGTGTGTGTGTGTGTGTGTGTGTGTGTGTGTGTGTGTGTGTGCGTGTGTGTGTGTGTGTGTGTGTGTGTGTGTTTAATTTAATTCAACCAGCTTTGACAGGTTCTAAAATGGACCCAAGGTAAGCCCATAGTTGTTATAAGCACCCACATTAAGAC
>OMKI01057878.1:5606-19085 GCA_900302315.1 Phycis blennoides | reverse complement strand
CACTACTGTACAGGAACGTGAAGGGAACCGCCACCACCAAGATCAGCCAAGCACACACACCAGTGGCACCACCAGCTCCTGTTAAAAAAATAAAATAAAAATAAAGAGGCAACAATAAGATAACAACGCTGAAGTGGGGGGCACACACACACACACACACACACACACACACACACACACACAGAAGAGGTAAACAATTGAGACAGCCTACCGTGGAAATTGAACGCCACGCAACGCATGGAGATCTATGCGCCACGCTCCCCCACTTCAAACCTCCGTCGGCAAATAGGCCGACACCACCACCGACGAGGCGGGATGGAGAGTCAGAGCGCACACACCGTGCAGCCCGTGTAACGCCACACACACCGCCGAAACAGCGCTCCCTCGGCCGCAACCTCCAGCCAAACAAACGGTCGATCCGAAGAGTATAAAACATACAACCTGGCAAGTTAACCTTCCTTGCGACAGCCATGCCAACCGTGCCACGCTGCCGACCCCACGAGCCTGCCACCCAGAAGAGGCAGGTAGACACACCTGAGGCAAATGATCCTCTCCCACATATCATTTCCATGGCACCGCCCCGTGATCAATTCGAAGGCGGACGACCGCCCACAGCCCGATGACACGCAGTGAGCAGGGAGCAGAGGTGGAAAGCCACACTGGCTTACTACACCCCAAAAACAAAACAAAAAATACAAAAATGAAAATAAACGGACGGAAAGTGACGGAGCCACTCTGCCACATCAACATCCGACAAAGTAACTTCTCTCTGGAAACTATCCCTGCATTAGTAACATTCACTTGAAGCTGTGTTCAAGCTGAACACAGCTTGAATTAGCTGTGTTCAGTCTCCAAATGTAAAATAACTCTTAACTGAACTATGTTGCCTCAGCTCACTTTTCTGTGCCCTTTCACTTCCAAATGCATTCTCCGATCTCCACCCTCACGATCTGTGCATTCTCAATTCTAATTGGCCAGATACTCGCCTCTGTTCTCTCAACTCACACAGGATTGGTTCAAACAAACAAAAATACTTTCGGCCATGTCAGTGAGAAAGAAAGAAAGAAAAATACATCATGTCCAAATAAAAAAACAATGCATTATGGTGATTGCAGTCAACTTGGATAAACAAACAATATATTAATTCACCATATATTATTAATAAAAGATAACTAAAAGGCCTTATTTAAATCATTGCTATTTAAAGGGCCTTACACCTGTATGAAAGAAAGAAATTAATCTAATCTAGTTAGTTAGTCTAATCCCTTGACAAACTATTTTAATCCGGTATCTGTAGCTGTTGCAGGCTTGTAATAAATTAGTTTTAAATGGATATTATTTTTTCACAGAAGACAATTCACATACCATACCGTGGTACAAAAATATATCCTCATGGATATTTGACATTCCACAAATACACATTTTTAATTTGGGTTAAAAAAATATATCCATGCTCACTTTCAGAACATAATTGTACACACTAACTAGTATACGTATTTGTGGATCTCCTAGAGTTAAATGTGGGCTGCAGCTGATCTTTAAAATGTGGTTGTGTACAGTACATAGCATAAACTTCTATATGGCAATATGCAGATTTAAGTGCTACCGTCTTCCTGTCTTGGTGGGAAAAGAAGAGTTTAAATAAAATGCTGCTTTGTGTAATATGTGAGAACCTATTGGCTTGCTAAGAACTATCATGAGAGTGTGGATTAGGGATTTGGTCATTGTAGCAAGTTGTAATTGACGGAACGTTTCAAATTGACATGTCAAATACATCAGTGTGGTATATATAGTACTGCACTACCCAGTGGATTTCAGAGATTATACATTTTAACTTGAAAGGGCTACCTTCCCATACAGGCCAGCTGTATGCAGGTCACTTGGTTAATATGGTTGGCTGTTGCTCCCTCACTCCCACCTGTCTGTCTACTTACCTACCCTGCTACCTGTGCGCACTCTGCCTGTGCACTCGTGCATGACCGGAGGCCGGGTGTGAAATTTTCCAAATCTAGCCTACTCTATCTAATTTCTCAAAATTACCTACCCTAGCTTTAAAGGTGCTGTATATACTTCATTATTTGAGTCTAATTTGTTTGAAATGGCCAGCTATGAGTGAGTGAAATGCACCGTGAGATTATCTGTTTTGAGTTGACTTTAAAACTCAAAAGAGGAGCCTCCTCATGCCTAGAGCACCTACATTGAGAGAGAAAAAAAATACAAGCGCATTCTTAACAGCTTCTCCGTTGACCTCGCTGTCTTACTGTAGCATGTGCAGAGCTTTGTGAATGAGACGTGGATGGAGCGGTACGGGGTTCCGGTGGATGCATCTACCAACATGCTCATCTGGTCCTTTGTTGTGTCTGTGTTCAGCCTTGGGGCCTGGATTGGCGCTGTTCACAGTGGCAGCCTTCCTGTCACTCACGGCCGGTGAGACATCAACTAAAATGCAACACGCGCCGTTGCACACAACCACACCAACTGAGTTTAAATACTTACCACACGCCACCTAAACAGATGCAGATTGTGATCATTCTTTCAATGTCGTTTAATTTTGAGGAAAAAAGCTCTGCTGTTCAACAACGTGGTGGCAATTGTTGCTGCACTTCTCGTGGTCTTCAGTCGCATGGCAAAGTCTTTTGAGATGATACTTCTGGCCAGATTCCTCTTTGGCTATAATGTTGGTATGTGTCACTACATCTTGTGTTATATCTACATGTAAGCCTATAATCCATCATATTTTGATTGCATTCTACATTGACATGTCTGTGTTTGTGTGTGCGGCACAGGCCTGGGACTGAGTGTGCACCTGATGTACGTGGGCGAGTGCGCTCCAAAGAAACAAAGAGGGTTTATGACTCTCACTGCTTCGATCTTCATAGCCACTGGGAAAGTCACAGGACAAATCATTGGAATTAGGTAAGACAGTTATCTGATGCCAGAACAAGGCCAAAAGCAAACAAAACAAACGTTCATCATTACACATTTCTTTGGAGAGTACAGCTGCTAGATATCAGTTCACCTCTTGCTTTGTTACTTTATTTAATATTGTACTGTTATCCTGTATCTAACTGGTGTTCATATTACACTATTATGCTGTATCTGTGGTCAGGGAGTTGCTGGGCTCTGAGGGTATGTGGCCCTACCTGCTTGCATCCAGCGGCATCCCGGCTATTCTACAGTTCATTAGCCTGCTGTTCTTCCCTGAATCTCCACGATACCTCTACATCGACAAGGGGGACACAGAGGCCAGCAAAAAAGGTTGGTTACATAGACAAAATGTTTTTAATGATAGGATTGCCTAGGCATGAATGATCACATTTTACCTTGCTTGTTAAAAACTATATCACATGGACAGACGCTGAGCAGTTACGAGGAACACAGTAGACACAAACCATTAGATAAGTGCTTAGAATTGATGTGTTGTTAGCAGGATATCATATGTTAAATCAATGCTATCTAACTTTCTTTTTTGGGACCCCACTTGGGTTCACCCGATTACGAGATTACTGACTAAGCTTTTTACATTTTAGCTAAAAAATAATGTAAATGGTTGGAAGGGGTCTGCATATCTATGACACTAGACACCAACTGACAGCTACCAGCTTATACATTTGTGTGGGACCCATAATAAGGCTTATTTCATGCTTTTTTTTAGACATGAAAGTATGGTAGAGAGAGGGGAAGACATGCAGCAAATGTCAAGGACTAAACCTTATTGCCACATGCTCTATCCGGTGAGCTACTGGGGCGCCATCCATATTAAGGCTTATTATGTGTCAACTAGAAATAATAATTAAAAAAAAATCCTCCGTCCATGCGGCCAAGAACGCACAGTAATCCTCATCTTTTTTTGTTTTACCTCTTCCGTCTCAAGAGTTCGAAGCAGATCAATTAGCTGGCTAATGGCTACCTGATGAAAAGGAGTTTATATCTTGACTTTACAACGACCCCTGTTGCTCCGCTTTATTCAATGAAAATTGATTTGTCAGCGGATTAAAATCGATCTGAATATATATGTATATTATATAACATATATTTAGAATTTTATTTTCCAAACTAATTTCTGTTATAAGGTTTACTTTAAAATGAGGCATTTATTACTTGTTATTACTTGTTAAAAAATGCCAGCAAAAAATTGTCTGCAAGCCATTTGCCGTCATCGAAAAAGCCATAATTGGCTCACAACCCATAGGTTCCCGACCCCTGACCTAACCAGTCCAAGAGATATTGAGCTGCATGAAATAGTCAGGCTACTGAGAGACAAGAAATCTGAAGAAAATGCATAATTAGGGACCACTTGGCGACTACTTGCCAAGCTAGAGTGAGTGTCAGGAGAGGATGCAACATGTGTCAGAAGTGGAGAACAGGCAGACTAACAGTGATTCCAGCAGGTCAGACGGGTCAGAAGTTAAGTGTTCTGAGGAGATTCCAAGATGGCCAGGACTGAGCATCACTGAAAAATATTGTCATTCCTGTGGTGTTTTTCATGATAACAACCATGACATCATTCTCCGCTAATATACAGTGCAGTGACAGCCACTGTTGCTTGTTTTAACCGCAGCCTTGGGCCGTGTTCCGATATCCATACTTCACGAGTAGTACTCATGAAGTATGAGTACACTGAGTACACTTAAACGTAGTACACTATCCGTACTCACTAAGTGCGCAGATTTAGGATGTTATTGTTGTTCCAAATGGTGCACTTACCGGAAATTACTATCAGCTGCGCGGCCGCGTCACCCGCCAAACACACATGAATCCATTACGCCCACTGACTTCTAGCCATTTTCGAATTGAGCACAGCTTAGCATGGCTCCACCTCTTTCGCTACGTAGCTAAGATGGCTGCCGTTGAGTACGGAAAGTGTACACCGTTGCATACTATGCGTACTAACCGTTTGCTGAAGACTAACCGTCTTTCCGCCGCAATCGGAATCGGAACACCCTACATACTCAAACTTAGTATAGTAAGTACGGTAAGTATGGCTATCGGAACATGGCCTGGCCGGTCTTTCTTTTTCCTCACTGTTCACCTTTAGATGCAGCGATGTTAGTTGCAAAAATGCTTCCTTTCTTTTCGTCATTCATTCTTCTTTTTTCTTGCCCAAACTTATTTTTCTTTTCTTTTCCTTACGTCCATTGCTGTTAAGGAGAAGGTCTCCAAAGAGAGGGTCTGTCATAATTTTAACTTGGTCATCCACAAAACAGACAAAGTTGTTAAACTTGGCTCTTTAATGCATGAATATGTTCTGTTCCAATTCACACAGGACCCCATGCAGGAACTTTGCAGGGTGTTAAATGGGCTTTAGGTTGCTGAATAGTGAGACTATAGTTTTGACACGTCTGTTAATTACTTTAATCATATGGTTGCACATTTCCTCAGAAAGAAAGAGCCATGTGACCCACAATTGAATCGCATGGCTGGAATAATGGAATGGAATAAAAGTCTTGGATTTGGAATGTGAAATATTTGTCCAATACAAACTTCCATACGCCTGGAAGTCTTTACATATCCAAATGTGCAACACTAGTCACCATCTGACGAGCACCATCTAATGGGTACCAGCATACTCACTAGCCACCAAGTGAAGACTAGGTGGTCAGTAACTTGGAGACAGGATGGGGACCTTCAATAAGATGCCTGCATTTATTATACTTCTGTCAGGTTAGGGTTACCTTAACGTTTACACATGTTTCTAACTGTAACTTGGCACTTAGTCAGAGATGTTGTATACTAGCAATGGTTAATCTAGCAATTGAAATGCTTGAAACTTGTTCTGGTGACTTTCTTACTGTATTAGCTGCAATGAAATGTTTTACCTTCTTATGACAAATGTACTCTTTGTAAGTCGCTTTGGATAAAAGCGTCTGCTAAATGCCCTAAATGTAAATGTAAATGAGTGCATGATGAACTCTGGATTGTAAAAAATCTAAACATTAACTGTTGAAAAGCTTTTTGTGTCACGCAACCAATTGAAAATAGAGTGCACATTTGAGCGGGTGCAATCATTTAGTTTTTGTTGCTGTTGAAAAAACAAAAAATACTACACCACTGTTGACACAAATTAGCCACCACTTCAGGCCACATGGAATGAACTGGATGGCTGGACTAACACCAAAAGCGAGGGGGTGTCGTAAAATATGAAAAAAACAAAATTGACAGGATTGGCATATTGAATGGGTTTAAACAATATTTTTTCAAGTTTGGTTCACAAACATGTTTAGATCTGAAAACAGGATAATAGGCCTAAAAAGGTTGGGAACTACTGTGTTTAAATGTATGGTGTGTAAATGTTTGTTTTCTAGCCCTACACTGGCTGTGGCAAGAGGACGATCTGAAGCTGGAGCTGGATGACATGAAGAGTGAGAGGGAGAGCATGCAGGGGGAGAAAGCCAAGACTGTGATGGACGTCCTCCGCTCCCGCTGTGTCCGATGGCAGCTTTTGGCTTTGGCCATCCCCTGTGCGGGGGTGCAGTTCTGTGGCAACAATGCAGTAGGTTGCAGACCACACTTTCTCCAGCCCCCCTCCCTTCTTGAAAGCATTGATAAAAGGCTACATACCCCTAGATAAAGAAAACATCATTTTGTAATTTACTTGACTGGTGCTATCGGCTTAGCTGTGTTATTATTTTTGTTTAAACTTGCTTCCCAGCTGTATTTCTACGCCTTCGATATCTTCAGAGAAGCGGGTGTGGCAGAGGATAAAATGCATTACCTGGCCATTGGTATTGGAGCGACAGAGTTCGTGACCATATCACTCTGTGTGAGTACTGCTCATTTCCAGATGCATTGACAGAACACAGAGGGTTTGTCCCTTATTGATAATGTTGTGGTTCAGTCTCTAGTGATCGAACGTGCTGGGAGGAAGAAGCTGATGGGCTATGGCTACCTGTTGATGGGCATCACCATGTCCATACTCATCATCACGCTGTCTATCAAGGTCAATTCACAACAATGGCTTCTTCTTTTAGACGATAACGACGTGATTGGATGATGCTATTTAAGACCTGCTTCTTGTGCCTGCAGGACTTGTACTCGTGGATTCCCTACGTCAACATTAGCCTGATATTTACAGTCATGTGTATTTACGGACTTGGACCCTGTGAGTAATTCCTGTTCATTATTTAACTGGTTATTAATAATTTGATCCAAAGGGAAGTCAAAGAATAGGTTTCTGTCTACTTACAGCTGGGGTGTCCATGGCGCTCCCAGCAGACCTCTTCCTCCAGGCGTGGCGTCCCTCTGCTTACGTTTGTAGCGGCACCATCAACTGGCTTGGCTTGTTTCTCATCGGAATGCTTTTCCCCTACATAGTGGTGAGATGTTCTATATATAGAAGGCTATCCATATTTAAAAAGGTTTCTCAGTGGTGCCCCTGTAGCTCACTAGGTAGAATGAGTGCTATTAAGGTGTAGTCCTTGACAGCAACCTGGGTTTTGATTCCAGCCTGCAGTCATTTGCTGTATGTCTTCCCCTTTCTCTACCATACCTTCCTGTGTAATCTCTACTGTATCTATCAAATAAAAAAACTACAGCATGCAACAAAAACAAATCTTAAAAAAAAAGTTTCTCAAAAATGTTACAAGTGTAATATAGGTTGTTTTGTAACCTTTCACTAGAAATGTGTGCATTGACATTTTTTTTCTCTCATTTACCCCACTAGGATGGAATTGGACAATTTTGCTTCCTGATTTTCGTGGCCTACTGCATCTTCAGCTCAGTGTTCATGCTATACTTTGTGCCCGAGACTAAAGGAAAATCAATGATTGAGATTGCGGAGGCTTTTCAAAAATTGAATTTCAAACACAGGCCCACAGAGAAGGAACATAATATTCTTCAAACTCAATTCTAAAATGTGTTAAATTGTTTAGTTTATTTATGCCATTAGTCATTTTTATTAAAGGTAAATGTATGTTTTTAATTTCGCATAAACCAAAAACTGATCATACTTACTGACTGAGTTAATAATGATGTATATTTTCTCAGACCCCAGAAACGACAAGTTAATTACTTTTTTTTACGCAAATGTATTTAATATCCACCTCTGTCCCATTGAAGAGACATGGGACTCAATAACAGAGTACAAAAACCAATATCTATAGAAAAGCATGTTTGGATTGGTATATAACAAAGTATGTCATGTTTCAAAGACAATCTTGCTGAGCATGACGAAAAAAGGTTAAGTTAAAATGGTTGCGTGTGCATGTTTGTTTTGTACAAAAGTGTCAAAGCAAGTCACTATTGTTTGCCTACCCTTCAGAAAAAAAGAAAATGTAATCTGTTGCTGCTCACAATCAGTATTTTCAAGGCACTTTGCAACAGACTGCCAAAAATGCACCTAGGCCTATAAAAAAAAAAGTCAATAAATCACAGATTAGACAACTGCCAAACATTGCAAGCATGTCTTATGGAAATCAAGGTATTTTGTTGCCTATTTAAAAACAACCTTTATTTCAACTACAGGGAATAGGTAATAGTGTGTGGCAGCAGCAGAGTGGATGAAAACAAAGGGAACAAATTGACAAAAAAGTCAAGCCACCAGCACTTGGGAGTGCTGCCGAACCAAGAGCGGTGAACACCTGTGAACAGTGATATGACCGTCACCGACACCCTGTAGCGCAGAATGTGGCTAACTCTAGCTAGACACACGTCTACCTAATGGCTATACAATTATATTCCTCTACATTATGGACAAAAGGAACAAAATAAATATGTACAGGACTGCTGACAAATGTATTTATATGTATAGTTATATATGCCAGAGAACATGTGAATATTAAAGTACAAACAGTTGTTGCACAATGCAATTTAGCCATAAATAATATAGGCATGTAAAGAATTTAAAAATCAAAACTAATCACATATCAAACAGAAGTGTTAAGAAAACACAGACACAAAAGTAAGCTTATCCACAGCATACTTTTCTTTACAACCACAGAAAGAGCCCCAGTCTTCTTTTTCAATGACTTCCATTGTGAAAAAAAGCTAACCAAGGTCTGACACAATAGAACTGACATGAAAGGTGTTAAATTATTAAAAAATATACAATTATCAAATACTTTACACATAACTGGTCAAAAATCAGCCCCACACCGTTTGTTGTGACAATGAAAGGCATGTTATAATTTCAAATGAAATCTGCTAAGTTAAAATCCAGTTGTTTCATAGCCTTATAAATAAGATCTGGGCGGCCCCACGCGACTTATATAGCCAAGTAGTATTGTAAAGCCATTTTCATTAAATAATTTTGCATTAAAAGCGCCCTGAAGATAAAAATATACATGTATATAAACATAGAGGGTGACAAAAACAAGACTGCAAGCAAGTTAATCTAGCGGTATTTAGAAAGATAATGTACCTTAATGCACTTTTCTCCAATTAAAGTCTTGACAAAGTAAAAGGCATGATTTGTTTTGCTCATTTACATTCTGAAACAAAGACGTTTCATCCAAGACACACTTTGATATGGAGCCCTTGCGCAATAAAAATAAGATATTTATAAAAAAAAAAATAAAGATTGTTGTGTGCAGCTATAAACAAAACAGCCTTAAAGTTAAGGATATATACTGGCCTGTGGCATCAGTCAGACAGATGGTTCACACACAAACACATACACAATGTAAATCTAAATTAAGCAAAACCACAAAATGTTCACAATATAAAACAAAAGACTCAAACAGGGCACAAATAAATTACTAAAATATAATTATATTTCACAAAATGTAACAACTGAAATTGGTCCCTGGTTATTATACATGTAATGTGTTCAATGAGACTTGGTAAACCGTTTGAAAGGGATTTGGAAGGTTAATTTGTATCATTCTAGAGGCATGTTTCCAGACATTCAGGAAGATTAGCTCATGATGAGCACATAGTCTCTAATGGACAATCCAGCTGAACTGCACCTTTACTTCATTTACTGTTGAGGTAGCTACCTTCTTCAGATGTATACTGACTGTGGCTGGCAACTGGATTAAACTTTTAAAAACCAACACATGGTTTTGTTTTCACTATATGAATAACTTGTGGATGCATGGTTTGTTAAAGATAACTAGTTATTGTAAATGAAGAAAAGGTATTCTACCAAATTGAATTGAGTGTGTACTGTGCAAACATACCATTAATCTAAAGTATGGTCATCATTAATGTCTCCTGAAACAAGACACAATAAACGTAGGACTGTTGTCCTAAGTTTAACAGTTTAACAAATCCCTTTCATAGATTTCATAGAAACGTGTCAATTTGCAGCCTTCACAGCCAGTAGAATTCATAACCAAAAAATAATGGACAGTAATCATGAATCTCTGACAAATACTCGAAGACTTATTCACCACATATCAATTCAGAAAGATGTGGCTATAAGGGCTGGTGTAGAAACAGGTGTAGAGTGATAAAACTAGTCATCGTATTCGTACATCGTACAATCGTACAATCAAACGTATTCAATATAAGATCAAGGACAATAGGTCAGGTTTCGTAATGCAGTTTCACTACTCTGGAATGAATAAAAAATACAAACTGAATACAGCTTATGACAAATAGTAACAAAAGTGAATGCACAACGAGCAGTGCAATGAACAGCAGACAACAGTCAGTCTTGCGGCAAAAGTATTCCTAAATACAGAGGATATAATTTAACCACAAAGTTTTCAGTAGAGCCCCCAGAAGTTTTTTCCCTTATCCTTTTATTAAAATCACTTCCCTGCAAAGTCTATTCCACTCTGCCCTGCGTCTGCGTCTACCAGGGACGAGGCGAAGGCCGACTGGACGATCTGAAAGCCAAAGGACTCCAGCAGAGACATGTTCTGCTGAGAGGAGAAGGGAGAGGCGGCCTGCTGGCCCGGCTCCGATGGAGCCCTTGCCTGGCCCTTCTGACCCTCGTGTACCCGGTGCTGGTGCTTGTTGAGGTAGGACTTTGTTCGGAAGGCCTGACCACAAATGCTGCAGATGTATTTCTTCTCCACATCTGCCTTGACCTTCGACCCTGACGGAAAGTTCACCATCCTGGTGGCAGAGGAGGAGGATCCATTGCAGGCTGGTGATGCCATCTCTACATCATCCGCGTCAGGCTTCTGTGGAGACTTGAGCTCGTCCCCGTTGGTCAACTCACCGAACGAAGGGTCCAACTCCTGGGACTCTAGATGAGGACATTTCTCAGGATTCTCCAGTCCATCTGAGTGTGAACGCCAAAGTAGTCAGAGGTGTGTGAAGAGCGATAGAGATAGAAAATGAAAAGAGATTAGAAGAGAGAACAAAATAGAAGTGTAAATGGAAGGACAAAAAATAGCAAGAAAGCAGTTAAAGCTATCTAAAAAAAATGTCATAGTCATACATCAAATACAACTTTCAATAGTTCAATTCAATCCAGTTTCAGACCGTCACATAAAAAATGTTTAAGTAAGTCCAGTATGGAAAACATCTGACGAGCCATCACAAAACAGGAAAGCAACAAGCATGCCTTGTACAATGACCTCGCCAACACCATAAAACCAACACCTTTGTGCCAAGATTTTTGTGATTCTATTAAACCTACTTTAAACTCCAATCGCGTCACCCAAACCATTTGTGCAACGTGGACTGTCACTTGCACTCATCCAATCAGTGAGCAGCTAGCAGCATGCCCCGCCCCTCCACCTGCTGGACTGACCTGTGACAGGCCCATGGGAGGGGAAGCCAGAGCGACACTCCCAGTAACAGGGGAGAGCACCCTGCAGGCCCAGGGCTGGGGGGCCAGGCTGGGGATGACATGGGGATCCAGAGAGTCCATGAAAATTACCCTCTGCCTCGGATAAGGTGACAAGCAGCTGGCGACTGGCGCACAGGTCTACACCACACCCGGCCCGGGAGAAGGGGAGGGGTGGGGAGGAACAGACAAGACAAGCCAGCGGAAACCAGAGAGATGAAATTACCCCAAATGCTACTTTCATGCATTTGCGTTGCATGCATTTGCACACAAAAAGGCAGGCCAAGCAAACATGATTAGTTCGCTCATTTGATCTCATTCATGTATACTGCCATCGAGCTGCTATGACCTGAAAATATGGGAAAATATTACAACTTAATTGATCTTGATTTTGACAATTTGCCTGAACAAAAGTTTAAAATCCAAGTTAAAGATCCCAAGGTGAGTTACAATCGGTTTTGTCTGCACCAAATGTCTCCAGCCACACATGCAATTGATATAGAATTGATAGCCAAATAGGATAGCTATGACTACATTGCTTATATTTTGGTTAATTATTGAATCAAAAAACAAGTGCTGTGATAAGAAACATCTTCATTCAAACACCTGTGTTTGAATGTCTGTGTTGATAGAATGTTAGAAATAAAACCAACCTTGCATGGCATTGCATTTTGAGGGACTGTCTCAGCAGCACCATCATACTTCCTGGTAGTAGGCTACGGCAGCGGCGGACTGATATTACCTAGGTTACCGGCAGAAACTAGTCCCTCAAAATGCGATGATTCATGCGAAGCAAGGTTGTTGCTTCGCAATTTGTTGAAAACGTCTCCAATGATAAATAACACACAGGATAACTTGGAAATGAGGTCCTATGTCCAAAATTCCGAACTACCCCTTCAAGAGCAATTACTGTAATTGACACTGTGACGTCAAGTTATTAGATATCGACACTAAAGTTTATACATGTTGGCAAATTTCTTGTTCTTGCCACCTTCTAAGGTGGACTTGTGGATGATAGAAATGTCTTCTGCTAATTAGCATAGTTTGATTTCTCATCTTGTTTTTCATGTAATCAAACATCCCTACTAAATTTAAGATCAGACATGACCATAGATCATATGTACTAAATTGTGTGTCATTTGAACCTTTGCCATTTTAAGTTTTCCCAACATTTTCACTGTACAGAAATCTGTCCCAACAGGGGTGGGCCTTTGTTGTTGCAGCACTGGGTCTTTTTTTATGTCTCAAGAACACACAAGCACACCCGTGCATACTCACAGACACACAAACACACATACACAGACAGATGCTTGTTTAATAATAGATGCTGTTTATGCGTGATTTTGGTGCATCACGCCTAAGAACAATTACTTTAATTGACACTGTGATGCCACGGAATGAGATAGACACCAAATTTGACACTAACATAACTAAATAACAAATATAAACTGACGGCACGTAGTCTGTCTGAATGAAGCGCTTTTCTTCTTCCTTATTTCATTTACCAAACATCAAGTGGAAGACATCTATAACAAAACAAACGATATGACTGCATTTGTTGCTGATATAATCCGAAGTAGTCCTGGCAAGTAAACATATTATTTGCAAAAGACTTACAAATATTACTTTTAAGATGTGTTTGACTTCAAAATACAGTGGAAACCGCTTATAGTGATCACGTTGGTCCGGAGTCAATACGACCACTATAAGCGGTTGATTACTATAACCGAATTTTTATTATTTCACTTAATTTTTTATGCAGAACATCATCTAAATGCCATTTGTATCGTTTTTCA
>OMKI01057871.1:7500-12151 GCA_900302315.1 Phycis blennoides | reverse complement strand
AGTCCTTGGTAGACCTTGGCTGCTCAACACTCTGTTTCATAATCAGAGCCTAAATCATTGATAAATACCGTGAGCTACAGAATAACACCGCATGATACATTAATTCCTTAACACTTGACATTCTGATGTGTGTGTGTGTGTGTGTGTGTGTGTGTGTGTGTGTGTGTGTGTTAACAGGAAACTGTCCCACTCTAAGCTGGTGAAGCTGTACGGGGTATGCACCCAGCACAGCCCCACATGTCTGGTGTTGGAGCTGATGGAAAACGGCTGCCTCTCAGACTATCTGAGAGCCAGGAAAGGTCAACTCTTCCCGGCCACCCTGCTGGGGATGTGTCTGGACGTCAGTGAAGCAATGACCTACCTGGAGAGTTTAAAGTTCATCCACAGAGATCTGGTAAACCAAAATAGAGATTTAGGAAAAAATTATTAAAGGGCCGCTGTTCAACCACAAAGCAGATTTGGTGTTGATGAGCCATTAGAAGCTCACACATGGGAGTCTCCACCCAGACATATGATTGATAGATCATGCTGCCACTTGGTACAGGGTTGGCTAGGAGGAGGATCTATCTACCATACATCTTGAAGACACTGTAGTGTATATTTTGAAATGGCTTGAATCTACAGCACACCTAGTGGTAATGTAGGGGCCCTTGAAATATGCTATAAGTAACATTTTAGAGCTAACATTTGAGTGGAATTTCTTAGACATACCATAGTAATCCAGACAAGAATATTTGTTTCCAGTTGACTGTATGGGCCAATTTACATTTTAGACATTTCTGATCGGTTATTACTTACCAATCATGGCAAGGAATCCATCTTGCCGGTCAATTGCATGCACGCACACAGCGTTATCATACTGTAACTATCATAACATAACTATCATAACTATCATACCTTAGCTGTCCACCCTTGTCGTCCTCTGTTGATTTCCGGTCTGCCATGTTCTTCTCTTCTGTAGGCCGCCAGGAACTGCCTGGTTTCAGGGAACAACCAGGTCAAGGTGTCTGACTTCGGCATGGCTAGGTGTGTGCTCCTTCAAGCAGATTCAACTCAACGGCAACTTTGTGTTTCGGTGTTATTCCTAAAAAGGGAAATTTTTGCTGTCTATTTATTTGTGTGTGTGTGTGTGTGTGTGTGTGCCCTTGTGGGCTGCAGGTATGTTCCAGATGACATTTATACCTGCTCAGTGGGCTCTAAGTTCCCCTTTAAGTGGTCTGCTCCAGAGGTCATCAAATTCTCCAAGTTCAGCAGCAAGTCAGACGTCTGGTCCTTTGGTAGGTCTATCTATCTATCTATCTATCTATCTATCTATCTATCTATCTATCTATCTATCTATCTATCTATCTATCTATCTATCTATCTATCTATCTATCGTTTTTTTATCCTGGCAAAATTCCATGGAGTAGAAGGCCTCTCTCTCTCTCTCTCTCTCTCTCCCTCTCTCTCTCCCTCTCGCTCTCTCACTCAAACTCCGCTGTCTGTCTATCTATCTGTCTGTCTGTCCTCACACGTTTGTCTACATATCTGTCTGCCTATCTGTATTATGTGCCTGCCTGCCTGTCCGTCTGGCTGTCTATCCGCCCGTGCGTCGGTCCATCTGTCCGTCCGCGCGTCCGTCCCTCCTGCAGGCGTGTTGATGTGGGAGGTGTTCAGCGAGGGCCGCATGCCGTACGAGCACAGCACCAACACCGAGGTGGTGGATTCCCTGCTGACGGGCCTGAGGCTGCTGAAGCCCCGCCTGGCCCCCGACACGGTCTACCTGCTGATGGAGGGCTGCTGGAGACTGGTGAGGGGAAGACACAGGATGTAGGAGGTTAGGGATGGCCACATGGGGTCCACCCCCCCAAGCCGCTAGACTGGTTCTGCCCTATCGTCAGCATCCATGCCATTCGGATGCCTTCATCCAGAGAGATGATGATAATATGGCTTCATCCAAAGGGCTTTGAAGTACCGTGGATGCGTGCATTCTGATAATCAAATCCCTGAAGCTGACCAGTGTTCATACAAACAGGTCGACGTTGAGCTAGACATGGCAATGTGAGGAAACACATTAACACCTGATAATGAAGAGCAAAGGGACGTGTTCAGATATCATAGCCAATGGGTTGTGTCTCTTTTTTATTTCCAGAATCCGGGAGATCGTCCATCCTTTGCTGTTTTGCTGCAGGAGTTGGCCTCCATCTCAAACCTCTGAAGCGCAATTTTATTTTGTTTGTTACCATGTAGGCCTACTCGATGAAAAAATGTATAGTTCTTTATTTAAGTTATTTATTGATTGATTTATGTGCGTGGTTGGTTTATTGTGGTGTAGAATATTACCATGTCATTACTTTGTAGCAGCCAATTTTACATTATGTGTCTGACCCATAGAGGGCACACACAAACGCCTTTTAATGCTCAATTGACGCTCATCTTTGGCAACGTGGTGTTCTACTATATAAAATTAAAAAAACATTGATTATTCTTTATTTTTGTATTTTTTTTATGTTAGACACACATAAGAACACACGGTTAATAAATTATGAATGAAAACGTTGATGTGTGTGTGTGTGTTAAAGAAGTAGGCTACATCACTAGTTCTTACTAGAGGTCTTTAACAACAATCTACAATTTGTAATGGCCCATAATCAATATATGACACCACAATTAGATATTTATTTTACAAAAACGTTTAAATGATTCGAAAAACGTATATTGTTGAAACGAATTGCAAGGCAAATGTAGGCTACTCTGTTCACCCCATCACATCAAATGCAACCTTATCGCAATATGTCTTCTTAAATGTGACCGTGATAGTCTGATAAAAACCTCTAGGGAAAACTAAACTTCGCGACAAGTCAGTTAGACTCAAGTGATTAAATACACGTTTTATTAGCATAAAGCATGATTACAGTCAACCTGCAACACCCCGAGCATCACCAACTCCTCTTCATACGGTGCCTGTCTCTTTAAGAGAGTGCACTTGCAGCCATTTTCTGCTCTTTGTGTGGGGTGGATTAGCTGGTCGGCACCGCACGAAACCACAGCATCAATCGTGCAAAAAAAGGGCGAAAATAAACCTCACTTCAACATTGGATTGCTGTCGTATAGCACGACACTGTCCGCCCCGTAGTTGGCTGGAAGGACATGCATTAACAGGTAGGGTTCATAAAGAGCTGGATGGACCGTTTCCATCGTAGTGATGTGCTGCTGGGAGCGCTTGGTCGACGGTGAGCTGAGAGATGTGAGCTGTATAGTGATGATGGCTGGGGGACCAATCGTTCACTGCTGCTGTTTGCTCTCGTATTTCACCCCTCTCCCTGTCATCGCAATTCAGTATTATGGCGTTCACACTGCATTGGTGTGGATATGTAGTCATTTTAACGCACGTATCGCCGCATGTTATTCATTGGGCCGATGTGCGTTTATTCTAAGGCATGCATGGGATACCGTTAGGCTACGGCTCGGTGGCTAAGGTATAGTAGCTTTACTCAGAGAGATGGGTGGGGTGTGGAGATGAGAGCCTTCGCTGGTCTTCTGGGCTTCGTCTCTGCACATATAGCTCTCCTAGATCGAATATCCCCTCGAATCATTTTCTCAATATCAAAAGCACATTTTAATTTCATAAGGCAACCATTAAATATTTAAGCTGAAGGCAAAATGGACTCTTGGCGCCGAATACAACAAAATAATATCCCCACTTTACTCTCATTAAAACTATGAACAGTAAGGGTGAAACCATCACTATGTATTATTTGAGTCGTTTCCAAATGGTCATGATGGAAGATGATCTGCTGGGCCGCGACAGAGACGCACTAATGACAGGTTCACCTACTTCCGTCTCACTTCATTTATATCAGCCTGTATGTGAGAATTTAACAGATCACGGTTAGTTTTGGTGCTGTACAGTATTAATATAGGCATTTCGTTGGACCATCGCTGAATGGAAGATGGGGCTGTGTAATGTTCTGCGCCTCTACAGAATGATGTAATGGAGGTTTCCCATCGTTGTGCTGGCCCAGCACCTGCCACCGCCGCTCTGTCGAGCCATTTTACACCCAATGCAAATGCTGAATTGCTTTTAATTTAATTCCAGACGATTCCATTCAACACAAGGTTTAAACAGGCAATGCCATGATATTTGATCACATGATACAAGCATTCATTCATATGATAGGCTATGCGTGTTTGATATGTATATTGTTTTTTTATGTTGCAATGAAGCATACATCTTTTTCTCTTTATGAAAATTCCTAGAATTGTTATTAATGGTGTAGAAAGTGGGTTATGATGTCCTCATTCTGGCTCATGGGAGAACAGCAGTTTTTTTTTTGTGAGTGTGTCCGTTTTGTCATACATGGTCTGAATGACAACTATCCCCCCCCCCCCCCCCCCCCCCCCCCCCCCCCCCCCCCCCCCAGCCCAAATTCCTCGGCCTCGGTCCCACACACACTGTGGCTCGCAGCCCCACATAGATCACTTGGTCTGTGTGTCCAAACCCTCTCTGTGTGGACCAATCAGAGTGGATGTGAGTGAGATGATGATAGCTTATCATAGAGATCAGCCTGAAGGGGGATGTCCCATTGAGTTGTATGACCCAGACCTGACACACTTATTAGCACTGCTATAGTCTCTGTACAAACGCACTCTGTCACTCTGTCCCTTCTCC
>OMKI01057871.1:0-5000 GCA_900302315.1 Phycis blennoides | reverse complement strand
CAAGCAACATTCCAAGCCACATTGGCACATCTTTGTCAGTAGCATCCATCTGTGTGTCTTCATTTGAAGAGATTAACGGACTTGAAGTATATTCTAAAATGTGTTTTATTGTGCATCAGCATCTCCTTCCCCACAAACCAATAAATACAGAATACAAATCAATTAGTTAATGTTGAAGATACAGGCAGACCCCACACACACACAGTAATTTGAGAAGACATTTTCTTCTCAGTAATAGGACATTTATGTTCTAGTTTTTCTTTAATTATATTTATGAGGAAGCTCATTCTCATCCTCCGTTATGACAAATCTCTGCGTACTCATAATAACAGGCGGGTAATAAGTTAACTTAACCTTCGTTATCGTTGCGAATAATGGTTCCATTTTCTGGTGATCCGTCATCCAGAATAATGTGTGTGTGTATTTTTAGTTTGCATGCTTTTATCTTGAATAGCACTAGCGCTGCGGTGCAATTTCATTTCGACACCTTGGAAACCAACATCCCTTTTCGGCCATGTACCTCAACTGGAACTTTTAAGTTGGTCGTGTTTTACACATTCCCATCCCAGCCCTGCTCAAAACCTTCGTTGCCAGCTCGTCCTATTAAACACGGAACGAGACCGTAGATCGAATCTTCCGAAGGGTTTTTTTTCGTCGGTTCGGATCCGTGCCGCTGTCCGGCGCGGCATTCCGTACGGAGGAATTCGGTGGCTTTCAAAACCGACTCTGGCCGCTCGTCATGTTGTAGTTTTTTTTTTTGAAACATTTTTCCAAGAAAAACGTGTGCGCTAATCAACCGAACCGTTTTTTTCTGTTGTTTTACCCGGTGAACGCGTGAAAGGAGTTATGGTCGCACAGCGCCACTGTTGCAGAGTTAATTGTTTGGGGAGAACCCCGAGTTTTTTTATTTTGTTTTTATTTTTTATTTTTTTATATATTATGTTATTACTATTTTTTTACTGAGACCAATGCAACCTTGGTCACAGTCTTGAGCCCTACACACACACACACACACACACACACACACACACACACACACTCGCCCACACACACGCACACCATAGTGAATCAGAGGGGGCAGCGGAGGTCTCGACAGCGCTTCCCTCTTCCAGGATGAGTGGAGTGTGTGATGTGACTGCAGAGAGAGGGGAGAAGCGGGGGCTTTATTTCAGGAAGTCCCCAGAAAGGTACGTCTGAGGACCGTCCTTCTTTAGCCACGGAGGACTGGGGAATTATCCTACCCTACATCAGACTGACACACCGCTTTTTGACAAACGAAACACACATATATATATATGTAGACAGACAATGTCTGACCAAGAAACCAATCGAAGAAACCAATCGAGGTGCTTACGAAGGGTTTCTTTTAACCCATAAGAACCCACGGCGACACAAGTGTAACAAACACATGAAATATCCTAAAATCTTTCTTATACAGCTCTGTGCTTGACTTTAAAAGTGTAAAGGGGGCATTTAGCAGACGCTTTTGTCCAAAGCGCGACTTACAATCAGTACATTTGTGGGGTTTGACACGTGGACAGTTGGAGGAGGGGGATCGAACCGCCGACCCTACGGTTGGTGGACGACCCGCTCTATCCACCCGCTCTATCCACTGAGCTACTGCCGCCCACTTTAACTCATTAAGTGCAGTCCCAGGATATGACTTCCCCCCAAAGAAGCTGTGTTACTTATTTTTGTTCAGTTTGCATATTTAAATTGTAACATAAAGCAAATCTGAAGAAAAGTGTTTAAGCAGCATTACTAAAGTCACACGTTTGATATATATTGTGGAAATGCAATTAAAAAGACAAATTTGTGGTACTAAGCAGAAGTTCAGTGATTTTCAAATAAGGAATAAATTTACCATAAACGCGCAATGTAATGTATATGTCACATCACAGATTAAGTGGTAGTATTTTAGAAAAAACATCAGAAATGTGTTTCTGTTTTCCATTTGGTCTGTGGTATATCCCCCCCCCCCCATCATCAGAAAGAACTCAAATTGGTCTGAGTTCTCATGGTTTAAAAGTGTTTTTAAGTGTGGTTTCACGGTGTTACGTTGCCCCGAGATTAGAACGAGGAACCCCTGCAACACGCTCAGCCAAATCATCACAGCTTTTGGGCTTCAGTCACGCAATTACTATTTTGGCGTCCACCGATCTTTGAATGACAAAAAACACACATAACACTATACATAGGGTCACGGTTCCAGTCAAGGGTTCGTATGTACCGCACGCACGCCTCAATACGATTATATCCCTTTATAGACCTAACGGCTTATTTTAGCTCATGCTTATTCTTCAGAGCAAAAATTGTTTTAAGGGAAGCTGTACAATAGAAGCCTATAACTAAGTACCAAATATACTCATATGATATAAGCATATAGCACCAGGCTGAACCCAAGAAACCGTGAAACGAACAGAACATAACAAACAGAACCGTGACCCATCTGATCCGTTGCAACCCTGAATACGATATCAAAAACAACACACCGTTTTCAAAATGTACACTTTATTAAGCAGTTTTTACACTATTCATAGACACGTACGTTACAAGATTTTCTGGGGACAGACGGGATGTGGGGAGGGCGTGTTGGGCTCTGGTGCTGAGCGTTCACCTCCATGCAGAGGTCTGTGTGCCCTGTGGGTTTGACGTGTAAATAATAGATCATCCTTTGAACATGCATCGCTGATCAGCCCGCCCTGATGTTCACTGCAGTGTTCTCATCTCTGTCGTGCCGTCATGTCCACGTGCACGGAATCCCTCATCCCGTGTCCACCGTGGATTTGTGCTCAGTGACCCTCCATACTTCTCTGCATAATACTACTGTGTGTGTGTGTGTGTGTGTGTGTGTGTGTGTGTGTCTGTGTGTCTGTGTGTGTGTGTGTGTGTGTGTGTGTGTGTGTGTGTGTGCGCGTGTGCGTCCGTACATGCGTGTACACATGAGACAGAATGAGATGCTGGAGGAGGGCCACGAGTACGCGGTGATGCTTTACACCTGGAGGAGCTGCTCTAGAGCCATACCTCAGGTGACACACGCACAGCGGACACTCACACTCATGCCTGGCCTTGAAAATACCACGAAATGTCACATGAGCCAGCTTGTGTGACCTGAAACAACCCTTTTGTCTGTTGCCAACGGAAGGCCCTGAAATCGCACATGCACGCAGCACAGCCTGCAGTATTAACGGGGAGAGAAGTAACGATACAATGAAAGACAAATGGACAAAAGCACATGCATAATTCACCCGTCAAAAATATAAACACAAAGGTGGTGACACATTAATATTGTATTGCTAATTACAAACAGAGTTTTGTACTCTTACAGTGAATTATATAAATACTACACTTCAGCTGTTAACTAATATAACTTATTTGATGTTACGTCAACAAACATGATGTCTTTAACCACGGTAACGGCAAGTCTTGTAATGGCCCCCTCTGGTGGTCCTTTAGGTGAAATGCAACGAGCAGCCGAACCGAGTGGAGATCTACGAGAAGACGGTGGAGGTGCTGGAGCCGGAGGTGACCAAGCTCATGAAGTTCATGTACTTCCAGGTAACGACTCCACTCGGCACCACTTTGTTACCAATTCACACGCTGATTGGAAAAACACTGAATCTGCATAATACACACACGTACGCACGTGTATGCGTGTGCGTGTGTGTGTGTGTGTGTGTGGAGGACGCACAAACACGGCCGTGAATAAACCCCCTCCCTCCCACTGCCCACAGCGGAAGGCGATCGAGCGCTTCTGCAGCGAGGTGAAGCGGCTGTGTCACGCCGAGCGGCGCAAGGACTTTGTGTCGGAGGCGTACCTGCTGACGCTGGGCAAGTTCATCAACATGTTCGCCGTGCTGGACGAGCTGAAGAACATGAAGTGCAGCGTGAAGAACGACCACTCCGCCTACAAAAGGTACCGCCCCCCCCCCCCCAGGTGGTGGCCGTGGGCTCCAGCGACGGTTGAGGGGCGTTTCAAGTCGTTTGTCGTCAGAATGCGCAGCGTCACTTACAATGTGACTGTACGATGCGATGTCTGACTGTACGATGCGATGTTGTGGACGGGGGCCCGGTCCAACGTGGCAGGGAGAATGAATCAAAGGGAGATCAAATGGAATAGAATAAATGAACGTAGCGATGGATATGAGTGAAAGTGGCAGTGTTCGGCAGACAGTTTTATCCAGAGCGACTTGCAGTAAATACATCTATGGGGGGGGAGGAAACAGGATTCACTGTGAGCCTTGAAGTCAGCTTAAGAAAAATGCTCAATGGCTAAATAAAACGTATTTTTGTGTTTTTTTTTTTTTTACAAATGGCTAAAACTGAATCATGTTTTTTTTTTCTCATGTTTTTCCCTCGTCGTGTTCAGGGCAGCCCAGTTCCTGAGGAAGATGGCCGACCCTCAGTCCATCCAGGAGTCTCAGAACCTCTCCATGTTTCTGGCTAACCACAACCGCATAACTCAGGTGATTTAAGTGTGTAGAGTTTAGTGGCATGTAGCGGAACGGACCTGGCAGAGGTTGACAAAAAGTTTCATGAGGACGATTCCTTTTCGTGTTCAATCCCATGAAAACAAGAACCGTTGTGTTTTTGTTACCTTGGAATGAGTCCTTCGTAGCTACATAGGGAGTGGGTCCTCGCCCACAGAGCCCGCCATGTTGCACGGCCATGTTTCTACAGGAGGCCAGAGGGGACAAACGGCTCTAGAGCGGACACGTTTTTAATTAACTGCCATAACCGCTGTCTTATCTTGTAAGCTGTGACCTATAGTTTTACAGACTCGGTTACTAAATACAATTGATAAATCGGTCAAGGAACCTCATCACATGACATCATTTTTGAACAGGCTACTGTAGCTTGGAAAGGGAGGGGGGGGGGGGTATTCAATCTGCAACCTCAGCGCTAGATGCCACTAAATCCTGCACACTGCGCCTTTATGAATAAGCAAGGATGAAGAACAAAAATGAAATGGCTACCGTTTCATTTTTTGCTGTTCTGAT
>OMKI01057844.1:41229-57185 GCA_900302315.1 Phycis blennoides | reverse complement strand
ATCGACACTGGACCAACATTGGATCAACATATTGTGATTCTCAGGTAAGATTTTAATATTTTCCATATGTCAACCATAGGCGATGAATGTTGCACAACAACAAATATTATGTAAAAACCGTCCTTTATTCCTAAACAAAACTACAGGGAAAATTTACAGGAACATTTATATTTGACAAACCACTCACCCCATGTCCAGACTAATGTATAGTCTTGTAAATATGTGAACCAATCAAAATAATGTTTTTTTTAGCTCTTAAATAACTATTTCAATATCTCTTTCGTTGTAATTATATTGCAGGGTTGACTGTGTAGGTTGTTAGGTAGTGTAGGGGGCGGGGTTATGCTTTGAATAAAGGTTTTAGATGGTCTATCTTAGACATAAATCATGAATTACTATATCTTAATATGTACCGAATATACTTCCCTTTCTTCATTGTTGTAAATCAAATCGAAATGTTTCCTCCATCTGTGCTGTCTCCCGATAGTGGTTAGAAAGGTTCCATGAACTACTTGACGCAATGCGATTGATAATGTGTTTCCCTCCAAATCAGTGAAACTTCACGACTGCAGAGATCATGTGGGCGAATCTGCCAGCATTGACTGCTTGCCTGTTAGGCACAGGTAGATTCATCTTGCACGATCTAAAACACCGTACACACATCTACGTTCTAATGGGGGTAAAACCCGCGACCTAACCATGAACCTTGCCCATCCTAAAAAGAAAACCTTTCCTTCGAACTTTTCGCAATTATTATCTTAGCCTCACACTTTCAGGGTTTGTGGGGATCTTCGCGTGAAGAGTTCGCTCCTCGATAGAGCGTTCAGAGAGCACTATAAAATCATTCTATGTATATACAATTTCCACAATTATCCAATTTCCTCTCTGCCTTATAATCAATGTAATAATTTAACTACTAAGCTGTGATTGGGAATACAAAAAATGAATGCATTGCAAAATATAACTATTGCATGTGCATGTTGGAGTTTATTTAAACCCGCAAAATGTTACCCTTTCACTGCAACGATCTCTTCAGTGAAATGATTTGAAATTATGAAAGAATGAAACCAATCCCACCCACAGCTAATTCAACCTATTCAACTCTATAAATGTGATCTGTGGAGAATATGTGATTATTATTCAGAGTAAACTCTGATATAGGCGTATGTCATTATTTCCCCGTGATTCACTTATTTGCCACCCTTTATGTTCTGCCAGTATTCATATGGGGAGTAACCAGCAACCCAACCTCAACGGGTCCAACAGATTCACCAGCCACCACTTCACCTACAATGAATTATACAGAGCCATCATCAGTGAAACCCAACAGCACCGAGACACCGGTCTCCACCACCCTGTGGCAGGGGGATACGGGAGGGCT
The DNA here is from genome assembly GCA_900302315.1 of Phycis blennoides. Taxonomy (NCBI): domain Eukaryota; kingdom Metazoa; phylum Chordata; class Actinopteri; order Gadiformes; family Phycidae; genus Phycis; species Phycis blennoides. Next base: position 55,804 of record OMKI01057844.1, on the reverse strand, counting down.
GTCTGATGGAGAGATTGCAGGAATTACCATAGGTTCCATCGCCGGCGTGGCTGCCGTGGGTGAGTTAGACCGCCCCCCTTCCTGAATAGGTTGAGAAAACCATATTAAGTATTGCAACGGTTTACTGGTCTATAATTAATTGTCTATCATAACATCATAACATAATAAAACAGCGTACACCTATTCACATCCGCATTGCCACATCCGGTGGGGCTAGGATATCCACAGCGAAACCAAATGTAATGGATTGACATGATTGGAGATTAAGCGTAACACGAAGCAAATATTTTGCAATCCTGTATGGGATGGTGAAAGGAGACTACATTCCAAACTGCCTACTGTCTAATTCTCTCATGTCTTCTCTCTCTCTCTCTCTCTCTCTCTCTCTCTCTCTCTCTCTCTCTCTCTCTCTCTCTCAGGTGGAGGTATCTTTGGTCTGCTGAAGTACACTGGGAAGATTTGAGGAGCGGGGTTGGTAGGGGTTTCTATAGTAGGTTTGATGACCTCGCTGTAATTGTTTGAATTTACATTTCAGAGTTCTGTGATTTCCTACTATAGGCCTACCTTCATGTAGAATCATCTGACTTCAATTCCATCCATTTTCAAAAGAATGTCAAATAATATGCAAATACAGAGCTCGAGGGCCATAGTTTGACAGAATGTCTCATGTAAATGCATGTATATATGGTGTTACTTCTGACATTTTTTGTAATTGTAATTTAAAATTATCTTGGGAGTCTGGGGAGTGATCAATGCTTTTGTAAATTATGAAATAGTTTCAGGGTTAGTTGTTTTAACTTTGGTTCCTACAGGCTATAGCCAAATATCAAACCAAAATAGAATTTAAAAATATACTTAAAAAGTAAATACAATAAACAACAAATCAACATTGTCATTGGTTCTTATATGTAATCATATAATCGTATCAGCTTGGCCAAAAGTCAGATAAACATGACATAAACATAAAAGCGTCTGCTAAATGCCCTAACTGTAAATGTAAAAGTAAAACATGGTTATCTGAGTTTCACAGAATCACAGGCCTGAACTAGCCCCTCCTAGATTTAATATGGGTTTAAAGGAACATAAATGCCCATGAATGTTAATATATCGAGAGCCTAAGTCCCTCCCGTCCCTCTGTCCTCCATGGGACCATATTTCGGATAGAAATATTACGGTGAGAGAAACGATTCCCGTTTGAAATGTTGGTTTGTCGTGAAAAAGCAACATTTAGTTTTATGTGAAACCGCACACTACCTTTCTCTTTCTTCCCACTACATTTTGGAAATTCAGATTGGGAGACTCAATGTAACTTTCACCAGACGTTTGCACTTTTGTTGAAATGTCCAATGGCGCCCAATGAGGAATTTATGTCAAAACGGATATTTCATTAAATGGAAAAACAATGTAGTTTTTTGTTTTATTAGTAGCACAACAGATACATAAATATCTTACTATCACCTGGAAGACATACTTGGCTCTTTTAGTTGTTTTTTGACGCTCTTCATTCTGTCAAAGAGCCAAATAGCCAATACTCTCTGGTGCTAACTCTAGCCATGAGAGACTGCAGGTGTGCAAGGTTATAGCATCTCTTTAAAACTGGACTTTGGTTCACATTGACGTATGATGAGGACATTTATGGTGTCATTAGGGATGGAACAGTCAACAATAGGCACAGACAACCATTTATATCTTACATATCGCACATGGTTATTAGCCTACCTCATAGTTGTATGCACAGACCATATGGTGAGTAAGGAAGCTGGATTAATTCTATTATGAAAACATGTCATAAGGGTGTCAAAAGTCAGTATGGTGGTTTGACAACAGACAAAATACTCGGCTTATAACATTTAAAGATAACCTGACAAAACACACTCATCCACACTTTTGAACACAAGGCCTATACAGGCCTATCCCTATTTGTTGTTAAATGAGTGTTGCACATGAGTCACCGCTGTCCCATTGTCCGATTCCTTCTTAGGCCCGGTAGGTTTCAGTTGGGATAGCAGTTGGGTAGATAACTCCATCTCTTTTGTCCTCACAAATTGGCCCCCAGGCAAACTCACAGATCATTTGTCTTAGCTCTGGAAACCTAAGCTGTGATAGTTGTTGACAGAGTGCGCACGTTCCACACACACACACACACCCAAACACACATATAAAAATCCTCAGATCAGACACACATTCTCATGTGATCTCATGCAGAGAAACACGTGACATACTGAACTGGCTAATATTCAAAATTTCCAAAGGTGTTGAATGGGAATTCCAGTGCAAAGCAGCTTTAAGCTTATTTGACTGTTGGATATACTGGTTCTGCTTTGGGGCTTGCTGGTGCAACCACATAACCAGTACTAGCAGCAGAGACAATTGTATTCAGTTTGAAGCCATCTTTTGTGGCTTGTTTTCTCTTCTCTTATAGGACTTTTACATCATGAGGTCAGATTGCAATGACAGCCTCCATGTCTGAGGTATAGATTCATAGGAATGTTAATGGTAGAAATTGTGTTTTGCTAATTCTTTAGTAATTCATTCATTGTCATTAGGGGGTGACATTATTGTGTTTGAAACTGCCGGTACATTTTACATTTATTTAGGATTTTACATTACTAGATATCTCTTGAGTTCTCTAAAAATGGCCAACAAAAAAATCCCATGATGCATTCTGATGTACAAGCCTACATAATTTACCTACCGTTAAGTCACTTTTATCCAAGTGACATCAATTTAACGTGAATGTGTTTAATAGGCATTGAAAAATATGACATATAAATAAATGTTGATATATGCTTTTTAAACACCCCCGAGTATTGAGAGAAGCGCAGCGAAAAACATTGATTAATGAATTCATTATATCAGGGTTCCGACTCTTTTTCATTTCATTTTTCATCTCTTCATAATTTTCCAGGACATCTTCCATAGCCTTTCTGTGCTCAATGAGGTTCTCATTTCACCGTATGGACTGTCAGTAGTGGCCACCCTAATCTCTATTATTATCTCTATAAATGATAGACAAACTTTTGTTTATAATCAACGACAACTTCAGTGAAGCATGTTAGAACCCATGACGGACAAGCAGCCAACGTCAAATCACATAGAGTCCGCTAGGCCTGTGATAGTTAGCACGTTAGCTAACGCTATCGAGCATTAACGTTGATACCATAAGCAAAGTAAAGATAACGATGGAAGCTTACAAACGTGTTTAGTGATTTTTCGTTAGAATGTTCAATTAATCACTTAGTAATCTCCCACGAGTATCTCCTCAAAAGCATTGCAAGGTGGCTCATTACCATTGACAGAAAACTACAATGTTGGTGACTCAACCTAGCCCACATGCTCTAGGTTTTCGATATCGAAAATGTTCATCGCTGGGAAACAACTTTAAAATCCAGGTTTTCCCGGACGTGTGGGAATCCTGGATCAAAATAGAAAGACCATCAAATAGATTTAATTTGGAATACCAAAAGCAGCTAGCTGCAGTCTACAATTCAAATGTTGTACGACTTTCATGAGAATTATATTTTATTGACATGAATTACCATGAATAATTACAATGCATAGTTATCATGAGTAATTACCGTGAATAATTGCTAGAGAAAAAGACAACTAACCAAAATGGCACACAGATTATTTGTCATCATACAACTTTATTACCATGGAATTTAAGCATCTCCACAGATATGATGGTAGTGCATTACAGTAACATTCACTATGTTCTCAGATGAGTGCAAAAAATTCCTTAGAAAACATTTTTTATACATTTTTAAATAACTTTTAATAAAATATATTGTTCTTCCATTGTGTTGTTTTCAGGCATGTGCAACACCAATCCAGTTTGGCCACTAGATAGCGCCAGAAGTTCTAAGTTCGCAGGTGACTCATCCTCACTTCCCTGGTACACCGATGGCTCTGCAGCAAATCAAACCTTTCAACCTTTCATATCAAACCTTTCAGGGTTGACGCCCCATTCAATGTGTCACACAAGTGTGTATGTCCCTTGACATGCACACTTGTATGTGTGCACGCTCACAAACACACACACACACACACGTGTGTGTATTTTCCACAGAAAATCCGGACGGGAGGGAGGGCAACGCTTTCTTAAGAGGCTCGCTTGTTGATTCCCGCAGTGACAAGGGATTCTGCGCACCACCCCCGGTCTACACCGTCACAGGGTTCACTGCAGGGGAAGTCTGAGCAAAGCCTGTCTGCCGAGCTCTGCAAGTCTGCCGACAGGCGGCTGCACCATGGCTCCAATTGCTCTGAGCTGTGTGTGTGTGTGTGTGTGTGTGTGTGTGTGTGTGTGTGTGTGTGTGTGTGTGTGTGTGTGTGTGTGTGTGTGCGTGTGCGTGTGCGTGTGCGTGTGTGTGTGTGTGTGTGTGCGTGATTGCAGTGGCCTTGGCGTCTACAGGCGCTGCGTCTGGTACTGATGTGGCGCCAGCTCGTAGAAGAGCACGTAGGCATCACTGCTGCGCACCTGGCTGGCAGACATGGGGCTCACTCTGCATGAGAAGAAAACAATAATAGAGAGAAACAGATTGTCATTCATTATTCTATACAGTCACTATGGAACTCTGTAGACCACTGCTACAATTTAAATTCTACATTCATAGAATCATATAAAGGATATCTATCTATATATATATACTATATATATGGTGTCAGAGCATGCTAGTGCCTTTAGCAGGAAGAAATACTTTGCCTTTGTTCATGCGGCTAATGATTAGCTTAGCTGCCCAAATAGTAAATACATATTCACCCTGCGGACACACCTCGAAATAAAAGAAAATAACACTCGCACACACACACACACACACACACACACACACACACACACGTCGGAGACTGGCACACTCAGGTCAAAGCCCAAGCCGGGCCGTGGCGTGGCGTGGCGGCTCAGCACCTGGAGTCATTGTAGCGGTACCACTGTTCCAGCGCGGGGTTCTTGCAGAAGGCGGTGTAGTGGCCTCCCAGTATGTTCCCAGAGTGGTTGGAAACGGCATACAAGCTGTACACAGCGTGCACTGTTGAGGAGACCAAAAAAAAAAAAAAAAAAAACAATCTATAAAACTCGAGAGGCGGCCTATTTTAACTTTAAACATCACCGGACGCACGCGCGATTAAATATGCGCTTCTGCTCCTGCTTACCGCCGTCTGCCGAGGCAAACTCGCCGAGATCGAGCTCCGCGAGGGGGAAGTCGACGAAGGTGGTGAGCTTGCTGGCGTGCGCGGGTGGCTCCGAGAAACGCTTCAGGTCTGAGAGGAGCTCGTTAAGGAGGAGGGATGCGATGATGTGATGACCACACTAACGAGCTGACTGACTGGACTTTGCCCAGCCAGGGGGATCGTTTGAGTTATTTGAGGGGGGGGGCCTCAAACGCAACTCATAAATGCGTGTATGCTAGTGCTAAGCTAATGATGCTAGTTCTTTACGGCATCAATCAATGTATAAAAGAAATAAATTGTGTTACATAATTGAACATAACAAATAAGTAACTCAGCTATGAAAAACATGTCCTTCAGCCGTGTCCAAATTCAGGAAATATCAAATATCATAAAGGTCATATTTATCTAAAGGGGTGAGCTCAATGAAGATCAACTCTTTGAATTTCTAGAAATGTTTGACTTTGCATGAAGCACGTGTAGGCAAAGGATACGAAGCACGAGGACCTGTGGAAACTTCTGGATGGCAAACTTCTTGCTGCATTTCCTTCGGACTTTACATCGCTGGCATGTCTGAGAGAGAGGGAGAAACAACGTGTTGCTCCCACTATAATCTAAATATACGTATACATTTATAAGTATGACGTAATGAGGGAGGGGGCTTTCTTACTGGTCTCTCTTCTCCGTCCAACACATCTTCTCTGGTCAGGAGCCGCAGGCAGTCTGTCAGCGTCACGTCCTCTGTGTCTTTCTGAAATTACACTGGGTTCTTAGTCTGTTGAATGTGAATAGTGTAATGTATATACAAAGTACAATAAATATAAACATAGACATGGACGTGTGGGCGCTGGATGTGACTGGATGTTTAACCCTTTGTGTTTTATGGGCAGTCTACGGGTATCAATCTTAGATTGCAATGACCACATGCAATTTAAGATCTCCTAACCTAACCCATCCACAAATCAAGACTGCCACTGCCAATTGACAGTAAAAAAAAAAACATACAAAGAAGATGATTGACAAGAAAGACAAGCCACACTCCCAACTACATCCGGGTGATTTGTGTGATTTATATATATGTGTGTGTGTGTATGTGTGTGCTCGTGTGCATGCATGTGTGCGTGCATAAGCTGACCTGTGCGATCGGCAGAGACAGGTCCCAGAAAGGGTCGAACATTGTGGAGCAGAAGCCACACTCACTGCAGGTCAAAGAGCTCTTCAGCTGGCCAACAAACAATTCTATACAAACCACAGCAAACACAACCAGCACATTAGACTCACGGCAGTTCTGATCTGGTCTTCACTGTTTTCTTATCATTGTTTGTGAAAATGGTATCAGCATGTTTCCCCTGCATGCAGGGTCACTCACCGACCACTTCACTGTCCTCTGATTCTCTGTATCTGTTCCACATCTTTTGACTTTTCTCAGTGTCACTGCAAAGACAAAGGCTTATCATTATTCTTTGCAACAATGTTCAGCGACACAATAGATTTGTTTGGCATTGTGGTGGGTAGGCTCTGGGAGCTGTATAAACTACCTAGCTTTCATGACGAGCTAACTGACACTAACTGGCACAACACTAACTAACTCTTTGTGTTTTTTATGATCAGTTTTTCCTTGAAAACATTTTTAAAGACATTTGACTGACTAATTTGTGAGTGATCAGTCAACCTGTTGGCAAGGCTGGTAAGCAATAAACTCTTACGATAGGTGGTCAAAGTCCTCTGACACCCTGGGACACACCGTCGCCCTGTTGACATCATTGTGGAGACCGTCCAATAGGAAGCGCAGGAACTCTTGGGCATCCTGCTGACTGAGAGTTGGTTGGGGAAGGGACAGGGTAAGCTTTCCTGCATGCAAACCTTTTTGGAACCCTTAACTTTCTATGTTTAAAGGAAAGCTGCATCGCTACAGTATCATCTCACCCGGCTTCACCAAATCATCTGTGACCCATTTATTTGCCAAAATCACTTAGTTATATTGATTCTGCTGTTGGATGCTTTTTAGTGACGCCAGGAAGACGATGGTTATGATGGTTTAGTTTCCCTGACGAGTATTTTCTATTCAAAAGTAGCCCCTGTGTCTATGTTTTAAGAGACGACATATGCAAATCGATAAAACATAAATGGATAGCTGAAATGTGGCCCTCCTCAAGAACGGCTAGACTGTCTACTGCAAATAAAAGGCAAAGAGAAAGAGGAGTGAGAGGGAAAAGATGTACTCACTTGTAGCCCAAGAACTTGGGAGCGTATTTCTGGATCTGGATCTTAAAATCCGAGGGACTGACTGCGTCACTGTTGACCGACGTCCACAATGTCTTCGTTAGCTTAGCGAACTCTGATGGTGAGAGAGATAGATGAAGAGAGAGAGAGAGAGAGATATATGAGATGAAACGATGGAGAGCGTTGTTGTTATAATGGACAACCAACTCTCAACTCAAAATAGCTTTGGCGTTCAGATTAATTGTCGTGTCCAGACTAATGTCATAGTAATGTTTAGCCCAGGAGCATAACAAATTATAATATACCCAACCATAACTCTGTTCCTTTGCTGAGCAAAATAAACGATAAAAAATGTACTTATTTCATGTATATGAAAGATTTAGCAGGGGTGACCCTTGGGGTCGCCAATCAAATGTTGTTACTGCCAGCTTGTGGTCTTACCCTCCATAAGAGCTACTTGGTTCCCACAACGGCTGAGTTCTGCCGAATGTGTGTATCTGAGACAGAAGTCCCTGAGCTCTGGCGTGTTGCTCAGGCACTGGAGGATGGAGTTCATAAAACACTGTGGCCCGAACCAGAGAAAGAGAAGAAACAACTTAATACAGGAACATATAAAACATGAGGATATAAAACGATGTCAAAGAACGTTCTATGACTCGCTACAGTTCTGCAGGGAGCGTGTTCTTGGGTTCATGTATGACGTGCAATGTCTTAATGTGTTGCATGAGGTGAAGGGAATCCTTACAGTGTTGCCAAGGTTCCTTAGTCCCACCAGACCCTGGGAGCTCTTGTTCTGTTGCGTTATACAGTCACGAGAGACAGAGAGAGGGAGAGAGAGAGAGAGAGTGAGGTGATCAGGTTTATCTTTTTTCTTTCTTTAGGACATGATTAGCATCGCTATGCCAGCTAAAACATCATATTATCCTATTATCATAAAAGTTATATTAGAAACTCATAACTCAACTCATTGTTGTGCAGTAGATATGAAGGTTGACCTTCTTGTCTAGGCTTGAAGGTCATTTTCCTTCCAATATTAAGTACTATCCAGTGCAGGCTGCTTCATTAACACATATATTCGCACACAGACACATGAACACTGCTTACATACCCATATTAATTTATTCTTGACTAATACTTTCTGGAGAGTATATTTAAACATAAGCGTAACATAGACCATGTCACCACTTCTTAAAGTAGTAAACTAGAATTGTGTCCAGCACAGGTTGTTCTTATCAGATGTTCCCTTTCAAAACACGTGCATTGAACACGCAACAGCAGTAATACTGAAAGTAGATCCTCCCACTGCATTAACAGAGCTCAGTGATCTATTGCCTCAAACACACTCTGAATGATAAACTTGTTTGGATATGACTGAACAACTGCATTCATTTAGTACACACTTTCATTCATCCAAATGGCTAACAGTGATTTTTAGATACAAGTAATTCATTTATAATGAACATAATTAATGACATATGTATGATTGGTAGGGGTTACTGTGGTATAGAATACAACACACAATGCAGCTACACTGTGGATATTGAGTGATATTGAGTTTGGCTAGGAACCATTCGGCTATAGGAGTCAGCCACCTGACCCACTACAAGAATGTACCCCATTATTTCTATACCTTATCGTATATATATATATATATATATATACAGTATCGCCCAGTGATGTGTTGGCCTGAGTGAGTCTCCAGGGCTAGTTCCCGTCCGGTTAATATCATGGTAACAGAGTAACCATGTCACGTTATCGTTACGCTCTGATGGCTCTGCTGACGACTTGGAAACGTCATGTAGACATACACAGTATTCACATGCTCCTATACACATCCACATCCCCACATTATAAAGTCAGTTATTCTGTCAAAAATCTGATTGAGTAAGCAACAACCGAGCCAAATCTGGTTTGAAAACAAGTATATTGTAGAGAAGGGGGGGTAATCATTTCTTTATGGTCTGTTTAAGACGTCTGACTCATTGGTGTAGTGTTGGAGCACAAGTACTGGAACGAAAAACACCCATGGTAAAAGTAAAATATTAATTCATGTTCCACACATTTTATTATATTATCTATTCTTGTCACGAGCTGTGTGTATAACACATTTCAGCTATTCCAGGGACTCTTGGACTGATGCAATGTATAGAAATCTGTGAACCAAAGCAGTTTTAGGAAGTGAGTCCTTTGACAAACTGCAATGTATGAGTAAGGTGATAAGGGTGAAAGGTTGTTGTGAAAACTAAAGCACTTATCACGGGTGTTCCTTTACATTATGTGTTGCTGGTTCTACTTAGGATATCTCCTTGCATTGTGTCCCCACTTAGGTTTTGTGTGCTTAACCATTTGAAAGTCAAACTATTCTGATAAGGACTGATAATGTCTCAATTTTCTAACTAAGACCTGAAATACAATGCCATCATCCAAATGTGACTATAGAAATGTGTCATGAATTAGATCATAGAAGCGGCATTCTCATGGAATAGCAGTAGTTTATTCCATGGTAGAGGCCAACCACCACTAAATAATAAGGAATCACATGACAACAGAAACAGCCATAGTAACATTAGAAAGAAGACATCAATATTGATTCATAGTGTTGACATTTGATACAACAATGAAAAAGCAGGCCTAGTACCTATTACTACCATGTATCCTAAATGTTCTTTAAATAATGCAGTTACTCTTTTGAGATGCTATAGGCTAGTTGATCTACATATTGTGTGGCAGACTTTTCATTTTGTGTAACTTTTACCTGACAAAGCAAATGACACAAAACAAATAGGCTCTGTGCAGGTGGACAGAATGGGAGATCTGCCTTTAACGGATGTTATCGGCAATGCAGACTATTTAGGCAAACCAATAAGTGCCCACGTTAAACTAAATTAATTTAGGTAAGTGCGTCTACAATGACGTATAGTTAAATCTGTAGGGGGCAGTTGTTCCACCACTCACATCCAAATGGAAAGGCTAGAAGACTCAATCACTCAGTCCCTTACCTTGGCTTGATTGATGAGCAGACCCATAAATGTGGACATTAACATGGACCGAGACATCGAGCTGTTCTTGCGCCTGCTGTCCTGTCTCTTAAAGGGAAACCCGGTGGCAGAGACATTCTCCGGCACGGTTAAGGTATACGACTGCCGCATGCTTACAGTACAGCGAAAAAAGACTCCTATCTACTTGTAAATAAGATTGGATCAAAGTAAACAGACACACTGGCGCTGCCAGGTCGATGACACAAATGGATCAATGCTCTGAAAGCCTATCGAATAATCTTTTACTGTAGAAAACCGTGGTCTGAGCTACCTGACCTATCCCCCGTTGTAGTTTAAAGAACACAGACGAGTGGGACTGTTGTGTTTTTACTTCACTCTGTACAACACGCCCCCATGTGCTGACCTGTCAAGCAGCACGCCATGCTTATTATGCTGCGTTCATGTCGTGTGGGAAAGATTGCCATCGTTACAACTTGCTGGTGTTCGTTGTCATTAATCATCCATGGGGTGTTCTGATTATTAATACATCCACGGCGTTGACCGTGGTGTCGCGCCAGTAGACTACCCTTTTGATTTGCATTGTCCTTGCATTGTCCTTTTCTACCGATATATATAGTGTGACCTCCGTGTGGATAATTTAACATTTTGTATGGCTTTGTGTGCTCTTCAGTCATGCCCGTATTATTTGCCTCGTCGAATGAATACAATTGTGATGCACTTATGTATTGAACATTGAAGTGAACGGTTTGTACAAGTCGGAAGAAGATTATTTCGGTAACTTCTATACGTCCTGAACGCAGCATTAGTATGCTGGGCAACAGCGGAAATTCAGTGAAATGTAAACCCTGTCAATGTCCATCAGCCAGATATACATTATTTCAGCTTAAAGTACAATTTATATTTCCTGTAATTGCCACACACTTTATTTTTTCCAAGTAGAGGCTTTCCGTCCCTAGGTTATACTGTTTGCCTTAACGTTGCTCTTCATCTTCTGTCAGTAATATCTCGACCCGTACTTCTAAAAGTAGTGCCTATGACCAGAAACGTCAGCGTGTCTTGATATAGTCAAATAAATATACAAATACATTACATTTTATTATGAAAAACTATTAATCTATTTCAATGCATCTAGATGTATTGATTGGGAAGAAATCCGTTTTTCTAAATAGACAATGTGTTTTAGATAATAATATTAATTATAACAATGAATAAATGAATACATTTCTAATTACAGTGAAGATAAATGCTTTTCCATGGGACTTTGAACTAATACCTATGATGTAACCAGCCAGTAAATGCCTGATCTGTTACGTAATTCTAAGTGAAAAGACTCAGAAGTTAGTCATGGAAGTTGGAATGGAGAAGGATAGGTTAAAGGAAAACGCCACCGTTTTTCCCGACTGAACTATGTTTCTTCATGATCTTAGACCAGTTGATAAACACCTCTCTCGCCTTCGTGCGTGCACTCAATCGCTCTGGCACGCAGCGCTACTTTGGTAGCATCTAGCTTGGCCCATTATATTCCTTAGGATCCAAACGGGGGTGAAGTTAGAAGCAACCAAGCACTTCCACGTTTTCCCTATTTAAATACAGTTACGTGAGTAGTTACACGACCAAAGTATGGTTACACAAAATGAAACATGCCAATTTTCTAAGCAGATAAAAAGGATAACTATAATGTATGGCGGAATAACACCTGGGAGCACTTCGACGTCGGCGCAGTAATCCCCTGTTACTTCCGTCAATAGAACCAACGACTACAGGTAGTGCAGGCGACGGCGTGCAGGTCACGTTGGTTCTATAGTAGTGCATGCACGAAGGTGGTGTTTATCAACTGGCCTAAGATCATGAAGGAACATAGTTCAGTAGGGAAAAATGGTGGCGTTTTCCTTTAAGGTTCAGGCCCAGAGACATTGGACGCTGTAACAGAACAGGGCCACGATACGATAGTGCAGGATCTGGCCCGGCTCCGCCTCACGGACTCGTTCCTGAGTCCAAACGCACATCGGGCCGAAGCCGTTTCGGATCAGTTTTTCGGGGTTGTTGCGGATATGTGCCAGGGCCGTTCCAGCGCCGCCTGATCATGGCGTTACAGATGCGGAACAGGTCCGTTAAACAACTCCGCTTACCGGACCAGTGCCAGATGTGATACGATTCTGCTTAAATCACCACCGGATTCAACTTTTGCCTTATTTTCGGCATTTTTGTCAGTTAGGGTAGGCCTATAGCATACCCAAGCATGTAGGCTATAGGCTAATAGGCTACATTTTGCACAGTCTGTGGAATGTCCAAAAAAAAAAAACTTTCACTACAAGGCCTATAACTAAATAAAAAGCTTGACTTGACTTGTTAAGGTTTCAGTTGGAGCAATGAAATCTCAAACTTATAGGCCTATAGGCCTCAAATCTAGGACAAGACACTATCTGGCCCATGTTTGCATAATTTTACCGAAACAGAGAAAGTGCATTCTTCCAGACAGCCATCAGAAAAAATACGTAGGCTACAATTAGCTGAAATAACTCATTTTAATGATTAAAACACATATTAAAACAACGTGAACAAAGTCAACAAACAGAACTTATCAATGACCACTGGTGGATGGCGTCGACCAAGAGCAGCCTCAGGTGAGGTTTTGATGTTGCTGCTGCTGCTGGCGTGCCAGCCTCTCCTGGCGCCCGCCGCTGCTATCTGTTGACAGGGCAAACCAGCGTATGGCATGCGCCCAGATCGCTGCTTCTGTCACATTTCCCATCAATGAGCATTTGCGCACTGCACCTGGTGGGAAAACACAGACGTCGTTAGAGATTAGGTTGAAAGAGACATTTGGATCAGTGCGACAAAAGAGGCCTACATGACATTTGCTCAAAATGAAGATTAGCCCATCGTTCTAATTACTTCTATAAGGCTCCTCAAAAGCATGCGTGTTGTTGCAATTCCCAAGTTCACGTAGGTATTCTTTCCCATTCTGTGCAGAGAGGAGGTTGAGTATAGTCTACAGTAGTTCGCATTCATAGAACACCTCAACTTTGTTAAAAGCTCAAAAGTCACAAAAGTCTTGTCAGTCTAGTCTTACAGAGGAGGGGTAACATTTGTTAGGAGAGATCGAGGCCGAGGCTCTGGCGTTCTTTTTGTGGTCCCATTTGCTGTCTGCTTTGCTGTCTCAGAGTCCATATTGTTCTCGAATCCTGGGTATCTAGTGAAGACAGAGGTCAAATTGTAATGACAGGGCAATTGCATCATTCCATGACCAGGCATGAACACAGACCTTTTTTATCTTTTGCATTAAGGTGTCATTTTTTGATACTACAGACGTGCACCCCAAACCCATCCCCAGCCACAGCTTTTGCAGCAATACAACAATTATCTATAATGTACATACTGTGTCGCTTTTCTTCTTCTTTTTTTAGTTGTTGAGGCCTCATCCTCTGACTGGAGGACTGCCATTCCATTTCTATTGTAGTCCTTCAGCTTTTGCCGTGCCTGACTGAAGTCATCTATTAAAAAAAAATAAAAATAGAGACAGATATAGAGATATTTAAGTCAAAGTCAAAGTCAAATTTATTTGTATAGCACAATATCATACTCAGGAAGTAAGCATAACTGTTGCCCTAAGACATAGAATTGCCCTGTTTGCTTGTTTATTTATTTACCTTTTTCAAAGAGGGTTCTTATTTTGAAGATTTTCCAGCCAGGGCCTGGCGTTTCTTGTCTTCTCATGGCCTTTTGGGTTTTTTCCTCAGAAATGAATGTTGACCAAAAGCATTCATCCCCTCTAACCCATGTTTTTGGTACAACTTCTGTGATATCCTCGTCCAGAAAAATGACTCCACAAAATGTCTGGAGCAAAATTCAAGATGATAAAAAATAACTGAACTGAACTTAACTGAACATGATTTTCAAAAATTAAATCTAGTCCTTCATATGAAACAACGGCATAACCACCGTTGCATTGCGTTGCGTTGAAGGGGACAGCCAGGCATTTTTGTGAGAACGATGACAATCTGGAGAATTTTATCTCATGGCCTAGGTTTCTTTATACCTGAGTACATACCACCACAGGTTCTTTCATGGGAATTCCAACCAGCCTACCTAAAATGGGCCATAACTGTAGACCAGAACTTTTAAAAAGTGGCAGGCCATCAACTGATATTTGAAGCAAACAACATCCATCGACCAGCTTGTCTTTCCAC
>OMKI01057832.1:0-10839 GCA_900302315.1 Phycis blennoides | reverse complement strand
ACCTGGGAGACCTCTGGGTCCCAGCTCTCCGTCGTCGCCCTGGAAACCAACACACAAAACACTCATCGCCACTGCTCTTCACACTCCATGTACACGACAGACAGACAGGCAGACAGACAGACAGACAGACAGACAGACAGACAGACAGACAGACAGACAGACAGACAGACAGACAGACAGACAGACAGACAGACAGGCAGACAGACAGACAGGCAGACAGACAGACAGACAGACAGACAGACAGACAGACAGGCAGACAGACAGACAGGCAGACAGACAGACAGACAGACAGACAGACAGACGGGCAGACAGACAGGCAGACAGACAGCTGGTCCTCACCCTCTCTCCATCCTCCCCCTGAGATCCTAGTGGACCCATGGGTCCTGTGTCGCCCTGCAAACACAGCAGCCGGGAATCAAACCCACGCATTTCTCGCATTATGACAATTCACAGTTGTGTATTATGGGATGTTTTACCCTGTGGCCCTTATCTCCAGGGAGACCAGGCAGCCCGTCAAAACCACGATCGCCCTGAAAGAGACAAGACATACGCATCACACCGCACACTAGGAGACACACACTAGGAGACACACACTAGGAGACACACACTAGGAGACACACACTCTAGGGGACACACACTAGGGGACACACACTAGGAGACACACACTAGGGGACACACACTAGGAGACACACACTCTAGGGGACACACACTAGGAGACACACACCTAGGAGACACACACTCTAGGGGACACACACTAGGAGACACACACTCTAGGGGACACACACTAGGAGACACACACTTGGGGACACACACTAGGAGACACACACTAGGAGACACACACTAGGAGACACACACTTGGGGACATACACTAGGAGACACA
The DNA here is from genome assembly GCA_900302315.1 of Phycis blennoides. Taxonomy (NCBI): domain Eukaryota; kingdom Metazoa; phylum Chordata; class Actinopteri; order Gadiformes; family Phycidae; genus Phycis; species Phycis blennoides. The sequence continues at coordinate 9,959 of OMKI01057832.1, read as the reverse complement.
CACTAGGAGACACACACTAGGACAGGTATAGACCTGCCGTGGTGATGTCGGGAGGACGTTACCTTTGACCCCGGCTCCCCTGGCATGCCTCTGGCGCCATCGGCTCCAGCACGACCCTGGAAGAAACAGAGGGTTAGCCTTTAGTGCTGTGGAGCTACACGAAGCTAAGGAAGAAACAGAGGGTTAGCCTTTAGTGCTGTGGAGCTACACGAAGCTAAGGAAGAAACAGAGGGTTAGCCTTTAGCGCTGTGGAGCTACACTAAGCTAAGGAAGAAACAGAGGGTTAGCCTTTAGCGCTGTGGAGCTACGTTAAGCTAAGGAAGAAACAGAAGGTTAGCCTTTAGCGCTGTGGAGCTCCGCTAAGCTAAGGAAGTAACAGAGGGTTAGCCTTTACCGCTATGCTGTGGAGCTCCGCTAAGCTAAGGATGTAACAGAGGGTTAGCCTTTACCGCTATGCTGTGGAGCTACGCTAAGCTAAGGAAGTAACAGAGGATTAGCCTTTACCGCTATGCTGTGGAGCTATGCTAAGCTAAGGAAGGAACAGTCTTTAAACTATGGAATGAAAAGTGCTAGGAAGTGACATGATGAGTGTGACAAGCTCCAACAGAACCAGGAGGATGTGACATCATGAGTGTGTTACTTACTCTTCTTCCTGATTTCCCGGGAGGTCCCATCAGCCCCAAAGGACCCCTGGGGCCCTGAAACACAACAGGTGTCCGTGTTGAGTGCCTGCTAGACATCGTTGCTCTACAGTCAGACAACATGAGGACGGCAGCGTTTTAGGGCTGCCTCTCCTCAAATGTGCATTTTCTCCTGTATACTGTATGACTTTATTGTGGCATTGTATCTGTATGGGATGGCTGCCTGAATAGAATAGAAATACTTTATTAATCCCAAGCTGGGAAATTTCAATGTGCCCTAAGTCTGACACGGTGAACAAACCTACCTGTGCACCGGGATCTCCACTCTCGCCCTTAAAACCTGAGCTTCCAGGATTCCCCTAAAGAAGACAGAGAAACGCTCATTTATGAACACCAACCAACCTTTCAACAGGATGGTTATTATTCTGTCTGTGGCACCATAACAGGTCTATGTTACCGTGACAACAGGTCTATGTTACCGTGACCACAGGTCTACGTTACCGTGACAACGGGTCTATGTTACCAAGACGCTATACAGGTGACTGTCGGCAGGTGAGGAGGTGACCTACCATGGGTCCGGGGCGACCGGTGAAGCCCATGGCTCCAGAGGGTCCCTTCAGTGCCATCTGGAGACCAGAGGTGGTCATGATAAATCATGAGGTTAATACTGAGATCAATAATGAGATGAATCATGAGATGAATCATGAGATTAAAAATCTAATCAATGTTGAGATTAATAATGAGATATGTTTATTTATCCTACTTCCAACTCTGTGTTCCGTAATCTTGAGGAAAAAGCAAAACCACTGTTTGTGGACCTTGTTTTGCTCCTCAGAGTACTGCTCCTCATAGTAACTCCTCAGAGTACTGCTCCTCAGAGTAACTCCTCAGAGTACTGCTCCTCAGAGTAACTCCTCAGAGTACTGCTCCTCAGAGTAGCTCCTCAGAGTACTGCTCCTCAGAGTAACTCCTCAGAGCACTGCTCTTCAGAGTAGTACTCTGAAGAGCAAAGTCATACAGTCAGCAGATCATAGGATGTTCTCCATGTGGTTATGGGTTAGCGTGTACCTACCGTACATGCCAACCCTCAGCATGCTGCCGGCGGAGGCTCTAACTCACCCTGGCCTGAGACAAGATGGCCGCGGCCTGAGCTTCCTGTGCCGACACCGCAGGCCCCTTATCTCCTCCACTCTGGCCGAAACGGAACTACAGCAAGACAGACAATCACACGCTCACCCTCGGTCTGAGGAGCCTCGGACGTGTAGACTAGATGCCGAGAAACTTCTAACGAGGACCACGTCACGACGACGTGACCGTCAGATGTTCAATCAGCTGTACACTGGGACGAATCAGGTGAAGGTAGGACCCGATCCCACAGGATTAAGAGGGTCAAAGGTGAAAGGTGACTCACAGGCAGCATGACGGAGGTACCAGGAGGTCCTGGCAGCCCATCAGCTCCAGCTAGACCAGCCTTCCCGGGTGGACCCTGCAGGGTGGATGAAGATGGAGAGAAGATTGTTAAAGACAAGCTGTTCTTCAAGCTCCTGTTTTGATAAGCTCAGAGATCAGACAGCCAGATGTTTAGTGGATGGAGAACATCACTCACCCTCTCACCAGGATCTCCAACAGAGCCAGGAGGCCCAGAGGGTCCGGAGGGACCAGGAAGACCCTGGAACAACAGGAGGGATGGATTCATATTCACTATATTATCACCACTGTTTGTGTGTGTTCTGTGTGTTTCCTAGAGGTAGTAGGACCCTTCTAGGAGGTAGGACCAGGGTAGTACATGAGATATCTTGGGGTAAAACTTACAGCAGGACCCTCTGATCCGGGAGGTCCCTCGATCAGCATACCCTGGAGGAGGAGAACCGAGAAACAAGCTTCAACTTTAGATACGGGGCCACGCAACCTCTCGTAAACTTCCGTATGCCTGTAGCCAGAATCCAGCAGCTCCAGGTCATTCTGCTGCCCCTTCCAGAGGTCTCAGAACTACTCCTTATGGTGCCCTCAGAAGGATCTGCATGCATCAAACCGAGCGGAAGCAGAAGCCAACAGAAGGTATGCAGCACCTTTAGGGGGAGCTATAGAGGAGTCCTAACAGTCCATCTTGGTGATTGTTTGTATACAGATGCAGTCCTACCAGGAAGTTGTCACTCACTCTTAACAGGAAGTTGTCACTTAGTTTTCAGTTCAGTGGTCAGGATGTGGTCAGTCAGTGTTGATTTAAATTATTTATTTTAATTAAAAGTAATTACTGTGTCATTTATGTAAATAAAATGTCCAACAGGAAGCACTCAGCAGTCCAGCCAGAAGTGGTCAGCCGTCTAACATGAAGTGGTCAGTGGTCTAACAGGAAGTGGTCAGTGGTCAAACAGGAAGTGGTCACTCACAGGCTCCAGAACAGCTGGTTCTCCTTTTTCTCCTTTCTGGGATCGAACAGCAGCCTGAGGAAAACAAATATGTAGCCAACAACACACACAGTCAGTATAAAGTACACACAATACACACACACAGTACATACAGTGTAGTACACAACACACACAGTACGGTATAAAGTACACAGTACATGGTACACAGGACACAAAATACCGCTGGTATCACCAGAACATACACCTGATCACACGTACACATCAACGTATGTTCACATTGTGTCATTTACTTCGAGCTAAAATAGAATCACAAGCAGATAGAAAATCACATTCACTTTAAAAACCTAGCCCATGCATTAAGATAAATATTTGATATTCTTTGGTAGATTGCCATATTTAATACCCAACTGAGAACCTGAAGTCTGGGTACGGTCACATGACTCGTCCCAGTGACCAATGACGTCTCTCTGAAGTCTATTACCTCGTCACCATCTCCTAGCAACGCTCCAGTCAGCCAGACACACAGGAACGACTTTTCAGTGCAAACAAGGCTACCTGTTGTGCTTTGAAACGCCTTCCTGTGGTACGTAGCATGTTATGCTAAGCTAGTGCTAGCTTACCACTCAGCACAGGCTACATCTCATTTCAACCGATGACACACACACCAGATCCAGGCTGTCACTGTAACTGAGGCTCGTTCACATCGCTGTCCTTCTATGCTTGCTTGATCAATTGACTGATTGATTGATTGATTGATTGATTGATTGATTGATTGATTGATTGCTTGATTGACCCCGTAGGGCCGAGCCTGCCGAGCGGACCCGGAGGCTGGCGGGTCGAGCGAGCAGGAAGCAGCAGAATGAAGGAACCTCGTACCAAGTGGACCGAGCCCTCTGGACCCGGCGGCGCTGGTTGAAAGCCAGCAGGATTCAGATGTACGGCCAGCCTGCACTTACGCCTCCCTGGTCTGTCACGGCGGACAGAGCGGGGCCCATGGAGCCCGGGTGGGCGGCGCGGGGCTGGGCCGGGGGCTCGCCGTAGTCCCTGTAGGAGTAGTCGTACTCCCTGGGCCCGGCCTCGCCCGTCACATACTCCTCTGTGAAGAGCTCCTGCTCCTCCACCTCCCCTCCTGCCTTGGTGTCGTAGACCTCCTCCCCCACGGGCTCACTCTGCTCCACCTTGGTGGGGGTCGGGGGTCAGCCGAGGATGGGGGGGGGGGTGAGTAGTGATGAGGGGATGAGGGGATGAGAGGATGAGTGGGGATGAGGGGTGGAGTGATGATGAGGGGATGAGTGGGGATGAGGGGATGAGAGGATGAGTGGGGATGAGGGGTGGAGTGATGATGAGGGGATGAGTGGGGAAGGCATGCATGTTGGGGAATGAATGAGGGTGTGAATGAATGAGGGTGTGAATGAATGGGGGTGTGAATGAATGGGGGTGTGAATGAATGAGGGTGGGGATGATTGAGGGTGGGAATGAAGGTGGAAGGGTGAGGGAATGGTGAATGATGAATGGGATGAGAGGGGGAGTGAAGGAGGGATGAAAACAATAGAGAGAAAGCGGGCATGAAAGGGGCTGAAGTTCTGAGAAGAGGGAACTTACCTTGTCTTCATTAAGATATGAGGGAACCCTCCATATCTACTCTGACGTTACCTCTGTCCACCTACTCCTGGTATCTAAAGAGTTCATGTTTTCATCCTAGTTTCCACCAAAGCTTGTGAGTTCATTGCAGTTCAATTTGAAACCTTTTACTGGGCAAGTGAAAACATTTGACCGGGCAGGTAACTTCAAACTGAGCTGAATGTTTGAACGCCCATGGAGAAGGAAACACACACAGAGCTGTTTGGAAACCTTTTTGTAAAGCTACTGTGTTAGCGTTCTACTCTATTTACTTACCATGAACAATCTAAATAAGCTAGCGTGGTTGGGACCACCGTCCCATCCCACGCACCACTGTGACACGCTGAGGAACCAGCAGGCCCTGAGGGACTCCACGCCACCAGGACCACTCGTAGATCAGACGTGGTTGGTTGTTAGAGAAGTACGATATTCAGCTGGTTATGTTTGTATACATCACACCTCTGCAGCCTCATAAGATCTGGGTTCTTATCACTGGTCAGACCCAGAACCCAAATCTTTGTTGTTAGGCAGAACGGGAGGCCTGTCAGAACATGTGATGATAAAACTAGAGGAATATCCTACGTTCTCCTGGAAGAACAGTGGAGGCAGGTTGAGTCCGGGGCCCAACCTGACCACCGAGGTGTTAGGAGAGGTGTCAGGACGGGTGGTGTTATGTCATGTTATAAATGTGATGTTACGGGGATGGGTGGTGTTACGTAATGTTATAAATGTGATGTTACAGGGTTGAGGAACAGATGTTTTTAAAGGCCGGACTGTGTGGATGTCTTGGATTTGTTTGTTTTATTGACGCGTTTTAGCGATTACATTTCTAATTAGTTTCGAATTAGATTCAAATTGGAATGAGTTTCATTCCTGCTCCCTGAAGGACTGGAACGCCACCTGGACTAAAGGGACAAGCGAACTGCCCAGTTGTGTAAACTCACTCAAAATGAACTCAACGCAACTGAAAAGGAGGATCCTAGAAAAAAAAAATTTACGCACAAAAAAAATTGCGAAAAAGCGAAACTAAGATAAAAAACGAAAAAAGTGGATGAAAAACTGTTCCGCTGTTTTACTCTTCCCTGTGAAATTCAGAGTGTGGAGGCAGCCTGCGCTGGGCGCGGGTTCCCGCGGTGCATTCTGGGTCTCCCGTTACCTGGCCGGCGGTCACCTCCTCTCCGGTCAGCTCACCCTCCGGCTGCACCACGACCTCCTCATACAAATACTCCTCACCGGGGGCGGGGCCGGAATACTCAGGGGCAACATCCTGATTGGTCAAGGTGGTCAGGAAGTGGTGGGGGGGAGGGAGGAAGTAAGCAGATTTGATCGGAAGAAAGTGGTGAGTTCAAAGGTGACGTGAGCAGTTAAAAGAGAAGGTGAAACACATCACTAAAATAGTGGGTTTCCAGTGTTGGCTGTTCCACTGGTAACTCACATTTTCAAGGTTTTTCTGAAGAAATTTCAGCAACATCGCACTGCTTGATGTCTATAAATCGTGCCGTCTGCAAGATTTAGGGAGCCAATCAAGACTACTTTGGTGAAATTTCTTCAGTTGTATCGTTGACAAATTCTGGCTTTGGAGAGGCCGTGGCACCATGATGGACACAGGAGGTTCTGGTCCTCGGAGCCTAGCCATCCCATGTGACATCATCATAGCCTCACCGTGACCTCATGACATCATAACCAACATGATATCACAACCTCATCATGGGCTGATGACATCACGACATCACAACCTCACCGTGACCCGATGACCCCATCGTGACGCTGCAAGCTGATGTTTTGGGATGTTTAGCCGTACCAAAGACCAGGATATCAAACAGCAACCCGAATCAGCAGCCTCGCAGAACTTGGAGTTCAATCCGTTCAGAGGAAGCTCTCACTCACCGAACCGTCTTTAAATACAGCTGAAGGAAATGGCACCTTGAATCTCCAAGTGAACCGCTGCCCTCAGCATACTTAAAGTCTGACCAGTGGCTTCTGTGAGGCTGCTTCATTCATATTGGATGCAGAATATGATATATAGATATGACACATCTATATATAAACAAGACAGAGATGAGAGGACACAGATACTCAGAGGAGAGACAGAGTTAAAGATGACAGAGGGCCGGTGGTGTGTATGTGGAGCACACTGGTCTTGGACGGCTCTAGAACCGTGATCCACGAAGACTTCCAAAGACTTGAACGGTCCAGGTCATGCCATCCAGTCTAGAGGTTGGACAGGGATTTGTGGGACTTATGGGACAGCCTGAAGCCTGATGACTGTATAGGACAGCTGCTCAGGAGATATACTCAACTGCTGACACTACCTTTGAACACCAGATGGTCCACCAGCAAGGAGGACCTGCATGGCTACTTGGCAGAACTGTGATCTAGGTTCCCTCAAACTGCACACTTTGATTGACTGAAACATGTACGCATGTCGCTGTCATCCTCATTCGTGAGAACGTAGAAGGAATGCGTTTAGATGAGATGAGGAATGCGTTCCGGGGCTTTGGTCCTCCTCTGGACGGGTCTGGACCTGCGCAGCCTACGGGACAGAAGGAAGACACAGCAGCTCTGGGCCCTCCTGTTGTACCTGTTGGTAACCGTTGGTGGGCGTCTTGGCCGGGAGAGCGGTCCCACTCTGCGCCGTCTTGCCGAAGGGCGGGAAGGGTTTGTGGAGGGATTTGACGTTGTCCAGGTCCGCCGCAGACCTGGAGCGCCCGGCGTTGGCGGTGGTCTGGAGCACGGGGACGGACGTGGCGGTCCTCCTGCTGGCGCCCTGCAGCACGCTCCTCATGGTGGTTTTGACGACGGGGACTTTGGTGACGATGGTGGTAACCTTGGTGACGTGGCCTGCCTTGGTGGCCCCCGCCTTGGTAGATTTCGTGGTTTGGGCTTTGGGGGCGTTGGTGGGTTTGGGGGGGGCTTTGGTCGCGGCGGACTTGGGCGCGCTGACCGCGGCCTTCTGTACTTTGACGACCTTGGTCTTCATAGTGGTATCGGTCTTCGCGGGTTTCGCGGCACCGTTAGCTTTCTTACTGACCGCGGTGGCGGCCTTGGCTTTCACCACAGCAGCTTTAGCGCCGGCTTTGGGGAGCCCCTTGACCTTCTCCCCTTTGACCGCCTCCTTCTCCGCCGTCAGCCTGCCGCTGGAAACCTTGCCGCCGCTGGTGACTTTGGTGGCAAGCGTTTTTCCGCTGGCGTTAGCTTTAGCTTTCACTTCGGCTTTTGCCTTCGTCTCGGCATAGGTCTTCCTCGCCGAAGCGGCGGTGGGTTTGACCTTCGAGAGGAGGATCTCCACGGCGGTGGGCTTGGCTTTGGACGGCTTGACCACGGGGGACTTCCCAGCTCTGGTGGGCATCGGAGGCTTGACCACGAGTTTAGCGGAGCCGGTCTTGGTCGACTTGGTCAGAGCAGGTTTGGCTTTGACCGGGGTGGGCTTAGTGGGGCTGGGCTTTCCATTGGCTGCCTTCTTCTGTACTCCGTGTTGATTGGTTTGTTGTGATATCGTGACAATGCGAAAGACAGGGACAGAGGAGGAGAGAGTGAGGGGTGAGTGGAGGAAGACGAAGAGGAGGGGTGTGAATTGGGTTGGGAGGGGAGGAAAAGCACAAACAAGGGATGGACAGAAGGAGAGATGTTTTGAGACACAGTGACATGGAGATGGCTGAGGATTGGCTGAGACTGATCAGGCATTACTGGACGACAGGTTGGGGGGGGGTGTCCAAACCACTTGGGAAATGAGACACCTGCAACTCAACTAAATGAGCTGCAGGGTTTGGGAGACTGAGAGCTGTGTTCTCCAGTAATGCCCTTCTCCATTTTACAACCACAAAGCTGTTCTGCTGATTAGAAGGCAATGACACATACACTTATAAACACACTCTCATAGCACACACACACACGCACACGCACGCACACACACACACACACACACATACAGGAGACTGAAGCACTGACACATGCATGCAGATACATGTTAGCATGCCAATGTGAGTTAGCGTGCAAGTTAGCATGTGAGTTAGCATGTGAGTTAGCGCGCAGCTTTAAACCCTGCAGCACACAACAAGAGGCTCAGTTATGGACTGTAGGTGTTCTATGTAAAGGCCGGCATAGAACACACACCACAGACAAACTATTCTGATGGAACAGAGGAGAACAGATGTTTAGACATAGATGTATACGTGTGTAGATATATAGGTGTATAGACCTATAGATGTATAGGTGTATAGACCTATAGATGTATAGGTATACAGACCTATAGATATACGTATACTGTAGATGCATGTGTATAGACCTATAGATGTATAGATATATAGATGTGTAGGTGTATAGAGCTATAGACATATAGATGTATAGGTGCATAGACCTATAGACATATAGATGTATAGGTGTATAGGCCTATAGACATATAGATGTATAGGTGTATAGACCTATAGACCTATAGATGTTGTATAGACCTATAGACATATAGATGTATAGGTGTATAGACCTATAGCTATATAGATGTATAGGTGAATAGACCTATAGATATATAGATGTATTGGTGTATAGACATATAGATGCATAGGTGTATAGACCTATAGATGTATAGATGCATAGGTGTATAGACCTATAGATGTATAAATGCATAGGTGTATAGACCTATAGATATATAGATGTATAGGTGAATAGACCTATAGATATATAGATGTATTGGTGTATAGACCTATAGCTATATAGATGTATAGGTGAATAGACCTATAGCTATATAGATGTATTGGTGTATAGACCTATAGATATATAGATGTATAGGTGAATAGACCTATAGATATATAGATGTATTGGTGCATAGACCTATAGACATATAGATGTATAGGTGTATAGGCCTATAGACATATAGATGTATAGGTGTATAGACCTATAGACCTATAGATGTATAGGTGAGTAGACCTATAGATATAAAGATGTATAGGCGTATAGACATATAGATGCATAGGTGTATAGACCTATAGATGTATATATAGATGTATAGGTGTATAGAGCTATAGATATATAAATGTATAGATGTATAGACCTATAGACATATAGATGTATAGGTGCATAGACCTATAGACATATAGATGTATAGCTGTATAGGCCAATAGACATATAGTTGTATAGACCTATAGACATATAGATGTATAGGTGTATAGACCTATAGCTATATAGATGTATAGGTGAATAGACCTATAGATATATAGATGTATTGGTGTATAGACCTATAGCTATATAGATGTATAGGTGAATAGACCTATAGCTATATAGATGTATTGGTGTATAGACCTATAGCTATATAGATGTATAGGTGAATAGACCTATA
>OMKI01057831.1:26516-37016 GCA_900302315.1 Phycis blennoides | reverse complement strand
ACCCTAACCCTAACCCTAACCCTAACCCTAACCCTAACCCTACCCCTAACCCTAACCCTAACCCTAACCCTAACCCTAACCCTAACCCAAGGACTGTAACCCTAGGACCTAACCCTAGGACCACAACATGGACTCAATCACAGTATGTGTTAGTGTGTGTATGTGTTAACATGTAAGTCCTCCTTAAGGTCCTCCTTTGATGGTCTGAGTAAAACACGATCGTCAACAGACACACACACACACACACACACACACACACACACACACACACACACACACACACACACAGGGCTTTGTGAGTCATCTAATTATGGTTTTGTGCTACATGATTGACATGTTGCAGACCTAAAGATTATCATCAACATGCTGCAGGTGTTTTTCAACCTCTGGCATGCGGGGGATTGGATTGTTGAAAGAAGACAGATTTACAATGGAATGGAACAACACAGACCATTGAAACAACGCATAGACAGTGAAACCTCCGCACTCCAATGCTTCCCAAGTTGAAAAATCTCCTTCGCGAACAAAACATCTGACTGACTTCTGTCTCGGAACATGTCGGAACTCGTCCTCTTGGGTGACGTGGGGACGCCTCATCAGCATCATGTTGGAGGAGACTCTCCAGCGCGCTTTGTTCTGTGATCCTTGATTCATGTTGTTCATGTGTTCATGTGTGTTTGCTGAATCAACACACTGGCCTTATAGGAGCTGAATGTGTTTGGTTGAGTTTTGAGGTGTTTGATGATTTCATGTTGGTGTAATTCACTCAGTGTGTGTGGGGGGGCGCTGTGCTGTTACCTGAGGAGCTCAGGTGCATATAGGGGGCATGGTTCACTCTCTTTGTCAGGTGTTGACCCGGAAGGGCAAACGGTTTTTGACCGCTGTGGCGCGGAGGCGATCATCATGCCAGAGTTTTGTTTGTTTGTTTACTTTCTTTGTTTATGGAAATGGCACAGCAATAAACCCACTGTGTTGCGACTCAAAGAAGCGTGGACATTCGTTCGATACAGAGCATCAGCCAAAGCAAAGCGCGTCAACCAGAATATCCCGGACTCAATACCTCAGTAGCTTAAGTATTAGGCTGAGCTCCTTTAATAGGCCTTCTTGCAGTAATAACTGTGTATCAAGGGGGCATGGCCCCCTTGGCCCTCTTTGCTCAGCCACTGCATGTGCATCTACATATGTTTTACTGTTTGCATATGAGGTGGTCCATGAAAGGTCTTGATGACAACTTAGCGGTATCTAAAGTCAAAGGTTGGGAGCCACTGACCTAAATAATACTAGAATCTAAAAGCAATATTATAGTATAAAACATTCATCGGGTTTTCAATGATTTCCACTACAAAACTAGCAACTATTCAATATTCAACATACATTTGACACCTAATACATAATTAAGGTTTACAGATCTAGATTAACATTTTGAACAGAGAACATCTGTTAGAACATCTTGTACAGAGGTGGCCTGGCTAACCCTAACCCACATTTACTACATCAAACTTCCTACAATATCTGGAAGACGCAAGAAGAAAGACCAGGGCAGTACATTATTTCAGAGAATTGAATTCAAACGTTGTATATTTCAGCCACAAACCAATTAGCCAATTAGATTCGTTCATGTTCATTTTTTAGAAAAGCACAACATGTACAAATACCTGTTTTTGTATAGACAACATGCTGTATGCCAGGTTTAACTGGTTAACTGGATTAGCTCCAGGCTCAAAGCAGAGTCACACCTTGCCACATGAAAATTGGAATTCTGAGAATCCCTGAATTCTGACATATCCAGTTGACCTGGAAGTTGAGCTTCATGAAACAGGGCCGAGGTGAATGTGGCATGTGTAGGCCAGCTGAATTCCTCGGAGTTTCTTCATACACAGGGTAGATGGAAACCAAAAGGCCAGGAAAACAACTGTTTGAAGGGCTGCCTTATAACCCAACCATAACTATAACTAACTATCTCTTCAGACATGACAATTGAGCCTCGTAAATACGGCCACAGTGATGGTCATTATAATTGACCGCACTCATTTTACCGCACAGCACAAATGGCCACCAGCTTTCGGGCTTCCAGTAACCTCCAGAGCCTTCCCTCTATTTGGCTTGCTTTCATTGTCCCGGTGTAGTCTGTGTGCCACAAGGACATTCGGTGGGCCATCAGTGCCAAACTTGGGCCTATGAAATCAGTAAGAAGCAAACTGACTTTACAGGACCCCAACTAAACCACTTGCCTTTCGGTGGGGTTTCTAACGAACCAAAAGGCCTGGAGTCTAGTTTTGAAGAATAACCCTGGGATCCCTCCTAACATGCATGTACATAAAGGGTCGAGGGTTAGCTTGTTATTCTCCTTAAAGGAAAACGCCACAGTTTTTCCCTACTGAACTATGTTCCTTCATGATCTTAGACCAGTTGACAAATACCTCTCTCGCCTTCGTGCGTGCACTCAATTGCTACATACCAACGTGACCTGCATGCCGTCGCCTGCACTACCTGTAGTCGTTGGTTCTATTGACGGAAGTAAAAAGGGATTACTGCGCCAACGTCAAAGTGCTCCCAGGTGTTATTCCGCAATACATTATAGTTATCCTTTTTATCCGCTTAGAAAATTGGCATGTTTCATTTTGTGTAACCATACTTGGGTCGTGTAACTACTCACGTAACCGTATTTAAATAGGGAAAACGTGGAAGTGCTTGGTCCCTTCTAACTTCACCCCCGTTTGGATCCTAAGGAATATACTGGGCCAAGCTACATGCTAGCAAAGTAGCGCTGCACGCCAGAGCGATTGAGTGCACGCACGAAGGCGAGAGAGGTGTTTATCAACTGGTCTAAGATCATGAAGGAACATAGTTCAGTAGGGAAAAACGGTGGCATTTTCCTTTAACTAGACTACAGGCTAGTCATACATAGACATTGCTTATTATTTCAACGTAGGAACGTGAAGAGGATGTTGAAGACAAATACTAACCAGGAGAAGAATGCTTGGTGTACAAACAGGATTAGCTTGGGATACAAACTGTATCAATAAAACTACTCCCCCCCCCCCCCACACACACACACACACAGGGCTGTGTGAGCCCTCTAATTATGGCTCTGTGCCTTTACATGATGCAGACCTAAAGGTTATTATGAACATGCTACAGGTCAGTGTTTTTCAACCTCTGGCATGCATACCACTGGTGGTACAGGGGATTTGTTTGTTGAAAGAAGACAGATTTACAACAATGGAAAAAAAAATTGCATAGACCATAGAAACAATGCTTATATTATAAATATTGTTGAGTAAAAATATAATAAATATAACTAGTTCAAAAAGAGTTCTCCATTGATGTGTTCATGTGTGTTTGCTGAATCAACACACTGGCCTTCTTGCAGTAATAACTGTGTATCAAGGGGGCATGGTCCTCTTTGCTCAGCCACTGCGTGTGTATCTACGTGTGTTTTACTGTTTGCATATGAGGTGGTCCATGAAAGGTCTTGATGACAACTTAGCAGTAGATTTGTTGGTCTACTGTGCTGGTCCCACCACGGGGCCATAGCTCTTCTGTGCCTCTATTGTGTCACAGTTGGAATTGATTTCTTGATTAAAATAAGTGAAGTGCAGATAAATAACAAACAACAAAACTGTGACTTAATTGATCTGCGGCTGCTTTGCGCTGGTCTTGTGTTGGAAGGGTGACAAAACGAACCGGTCCTGTCAATAGGTTGACATTCATTCATTCAAAGGAATGGTACTGGCCTACAACCCAAGCATAAGTGAAACACCACACCCCTGCTCCTTTTGGCCCTACAGTGGTGGAACGAGCTCCCTGCCAGTATCAGGACCGCGGAGTCACTCCCCATCTTCCTCGAAGAGACTCAAGACTCACTTGTTCACAGTTCACCTGAACCCTGCAGCCATCCTCTACCTAGCAATCCTCCAGTAAGGAGGATCGAAATTGCGTTTCCCCATACTCCAAATGTGCAGTAATATTTTAGCACACACCATATAACATATAACATAACATATAACATAATAGTGCACACAGATATAACACAATATATATCCCTATAACATATACAGACAGACAGTGGGCTTATGCAGAATAGAATATTCACAGTGTGATTCAATGATATGTTGCTGAGGTGCAATAATAAAAAGGTGCAATATGGCAAAGTGCAAAGTGCAGAATAGCAGCATGGAGATACGTATGTATGTAGACATGTATGAAATTGTGCATGTAAAGAGCATAAGTACAGACATGAGTTTAAATTATAGTAACATTCAGTTGGGTTGTCATGTTCATGGAATTTTCATGGGTCACTTGCGTGATCGCCTGTGGGAAAACTGCAAACTGGTTTGGCTGACGCCCCAGGTATAAATAGCCGTTACCTTTCCGTTTTCAGTCTCCTACCGCCTTCCTTCATGTTTCTTCCTTCAGTGGTGAGTGTCTGTGTTTTCACCCTCTACACAGAAAGGGTTTCAAGGAAATGTAGCCACAGTCTGAGGTCTTCTATTATCCTAACCAAATGCTTGAAATGGGCATTTGTTAAGTAACTTTGTTTGACCTTTGACCTTCCAAATTGTGAGTGACTTACTTTCTGGTCAAGTTTGTCAGTTTGTGAATTGGGATTGACTTCGAAGCATGACATTTTAGAAAATCTTCCACAATGGGGGAACAAAGACTACTGATACTTTCAAGAGATGTCTAAAGGAATTTACCATGGCTACTTTAGAAAGAAATTGGGAAGCACAGCGACATAATAATTGACATGCACACCTCCCCTTCCACCATGGAGGCTGTGGAGCTAGTGATGCTTCAGTCATTGTTGAACTGACAATGTTAAATACCTCAATTATATTTGCTTTGATGTTTTATTGTTTTTTGTAACTGTACCACCATAAAAATTTGACTGCTAAATCATTTGCTAATGGCTAACTGGGATAACGTAGAAGGTATAATACTAATGTATAATGCTAATGTAAAATGCTAACATATAAGGTATAATGCTAATTATAATGCTAACATATCAGGTATAATGCAATGTATAATGCTAATGTATAAGGCATAACGTTAATTATAATGCTAACATATCAAGTATAATGCTAATGTGTAATGCTAACGTATAAGGTATAATACTAATGTATAATGCTAACGTATAAGGTATATTACTAACGTGTAAGATGTAATACTAATGTATAATGCCACACCCCATAAGAAATAATGCTAACGTATAATGCTAATGTATAAGGACTAATTGTATGGAGGTTGACTAGATCTTTCTGTTGGAAGATTTCAACAGAGACTTGAGCCACAATGGCAAAGGAAAAAGTGCACATCAACATCGTGGTCATCGGCCATGTGGACTCAGGCAAGTCTACCACCACCGGCCACCTGATCTACAAGTGTGGCGGCATTTCGAAGAGAGCCATTGAGAAGTTTGAGGCAGAATCAGCTGCGGTAAGCTGGGCCTCATGTTCATGTCTTCATCTTGAAGAGAACTTGAAACGCAGAAAGTCAAGATGGTGTCGCCAATGCAGAAACCTTCCGCCCGACAAAGCGTGTGGAGATGTGTGAGCGCACTGAGCGTAGCCCAAACTAGCACCGTATTAATAGTAGTAGTAATAATTTCCCATTATTTTGCTTCTTATCTACTTGTCTACCTCCATGAGCATCTCCCTATGCTCTTGTACTTCCATTGTCCATTATTCATTATTATTATATTCATTACCTCACCGACATTATTCTGCCACTTATTTTACTACTCTGCCCCTTATTTAATTTGATTAGATTTGTATATGCATAATCTTTTTTTTGCATTATTATTATTTTTTATCTACTATGCAAAGTTGAGTTCACCCGAGCTACAAGAATTTCACTGCTGGTAATGATGTATGTTGTTAGTATCTAGTATCTAGTATGTGACAACAAACTTGAAATTGAATAAATCATCACTATTAATTTATAGTAATGTAATTTATTAATTATTTATTTTAATTTATAGTAATAGTGACTGTGCACAAGTGCATGCTCACCATCAACAGCAAGCTTAGGCCTCAAGGCTGTAATAGTAGCAAACATGTCATTAATGAATCCAATACCTCCATGACATGACAACATTCTATCACAGATGGGCAAGGGCTCCTTCAAGTATGCCTGGGTGCTGGACAAGCTGAAGGCCGAGCGTGAGCGCGGGATCACCATTGACATCGCCCTGTGGAAGTTTGAGACCGTCAAGTATTATGTCACCGTCATCGACGCCCCTGGACACAGGGACTTCATCAAGAACATGATCACTGGTACCTCTCAGGTCAATGCAGTTTTGCTATTGGTTATCCAATGTACATAAAGGACAAAGTGATGGTCCTTAAAGGTGCAGTGTGGCATTTAGTGGCATCTAGTGGAACGGACTTGGTGGAAATTGGAGCTGTAAAGTACGGTGAAACCTCGGTACTCGAATTTAACTCGTTCCAAAAGGCTGTTTGAGTTGTGAATTGTTCGAGAACTGAAACAATTTTTCCCATAAGAATTAAGGTAAAATGGATTAATCTGTTCCAGAGTATCAGAGTATAAATTGCGTATTTAGACCTTCACACATAGTATTTCATGTATAAAATCTTACATATAACCTGGATAAACAGTAATAAAATAACAATAACATCTTTATCACTTCACATCATCAGACATCCCGCGTTCTTTGAGATGATTTCCTTCTTCAACTCCATCGTTGTCCACACTGTTCCTGTTCCTGAGCTCCAGCACTCCATCCCTTCTCTGGAGGCATGATGGAGGGCTTAGTGACACAGTACATGTATGTTCACATGGAACAAAGAGGCTCAGAATAGCAGATAAGGATCACAGAACAAAGCGAGTCAAAGAGAGTCTCCTCCGTCCTGATGCTCGGTGTCCCCACATCACCAGAGGATGAGTTCAGAAATGTTTTCGAGTTCTGGGTTGGAAGTCAGTCGAATTTTCTGTTCAAGAAGCGAATTGTTTGACTTGAGACGCATTCGAGTGCCGAGGTTTCACTGTATATAGTATATAAGATTTTTGTCGAATCCCATGAAAGTGGAAATTAAAAACACCCTGGACCTTTAATGTCAGTTGGCCGACGTTGGCTTCCTTTCTGTTTGTAGGCTGACTGCGCCGTGCTCATCGTTGCAAGTTCTCCAGGTGAGTTTGAGGCTGGCATCTCCAAGGAAGGCCAGACCCGTGAGCACGCCCTCCTGGCCTACACCCTGGGAGTGAAGCAGCTCATCGTTGGAGTCAACAAGATGGACCTCACCATGCCCCCCTTCAGTGAGAGCCGTTTCAAGGAGATCACCAAGGAGCTCGGTTCATACGTCAAGAGTGTCGGCTACAACCCAAGCGCTGTGGCCTTCGTGCCCATCTCTGGATTTCATGGTGACAACATGATGGAGCCCAGCGACAAAGTGAGACACCTTTCTCTCCTCTAGCATGGCATTGAGGCTGCCCAATTCTGACTTCTCATGCTCGTTCTCTGTAGATAAGCTGGTTCAAGGGATGGAAGATCACGCGTAAGGAGGGAAACGCAGAAGGAAAAACCCTTTACGAGGCCTTGGACTCCATCTTGTGCCCCGTTCGGCCCAGCAAATCTCCCCTCCGCCTGCCTATCCAGGACGTCTACAAAATTGGCGGTGATCCCGACGTGACTTCATCCTCTTCATCATCAAGGAGACTAGTGTCCCCTCAGTGGTAGTGCTGGTTTGTCTGCATCCCCTCAAGCCCAACTCTCTCTCTCACTCCAGGGATCGGAACGGTACCGGTAGGCCGCGTGGAGAGCGGTACACTGAAGCCCAACATGGCTCTCACCTTCGCCCCCTCCGGCGTAATGGCTGAGGCCAAGAGTGTGGAGATGCACCACCAGTCTCTGACAGAGGCTCTCCCTGGTGACAACGTCGGCTTCAATATCAAGAACATCTCGGTCAAGGAAGTCCGCCGTGGTCACGTGGCTGGAAATAGCAAGAACTCCCCGCCCGCCGAGGCCGTCTCCTTTGATGCCCAGGTGAGCCCGCCATGGCGAGCGTGTTCGTCCCATCTTCAAGTCACCAAAGTGAGCTGAGCTTTGGTCTCACCATTTGTCTCTCCTACTGCAGGTCATTATTCTGAACCACCCTGGTGAAATCCAAGCGGGCTATTGCCCCGTCTTGGACTGCCACACCGCTCACATCTCCTGCAAGTTCAGCGAGCTCAAGGAAAAGATGGATCGTCGTTCTGGGAAGATTCTTGAGCAAAATCCCAGGATGGTCAAGAGTGGCGACGGTCTCCTAGCGAAAATGGTCCCCAGCAAGCCCATGTGCGTCGAGATGTTTTCGGAATTCCCTCCCCTCGGTGAGTAGCGAGAGCGCTCTGCGCGGCATCCACCAAACCCACGGTGACGCGTGTGAAGGGGTGACGCGCGTGAAGGCGTTCCCGCCTGCCGTCTGATCACGTCATGATTTCTCCCCCCGCTACAGGACGCTTCGCCGTGCGGGACATGAAGCAGACCGTGGCGGTCGGTGTGGTCAAGAAGGTGGAGAAGGGCATTAAGCCCAAGCCGTCCTCCAAGAAATGAGTTCAGTGCCACAGCTCCGGTTGGTGGCGTACCTCACGGGGGAAACAACTAATGGTAGAATAACAGGTAGACAAGGTAGAAAATGGATTTGGTTTCCTTGAAGCTGCATTCGGCAATTTTTGCTCACTGATGTATACAATGTACATTTATGTAAAATGATTGAACGAATCATCAAATTAAAAAAATATATAAGAGTATGTGTCTGTAGGTAAAACTCCACAGCCAGAGGGTGGAGGGGCACACAGGAGGTCTCTCTCCTCCCGCAGGGGGCCAGAGGTGCAGGGGGAGTTAACACAGTCCACATGAAGACTAACATGAATAGGATGTAGCAGGACAGAACACGCTGAGATTAGATGCCCTACAACAGAGCCATCGAACCACCAACACTGATGAATTATGAACTCATCTTCATTACACGATTGATTGCATACACGACGAATGTATTCAGAATTCATATAGTTTGAGTGTTATGTTTATATTAGCACACGATATTCCGCAAATAAAAAACACTTGAAATGTTACGCTCCATCAATCTCAATAATTATCAATAAGATCAATTGATCAAGCGCCTGTCAATCACGTACATGTGATTGACAGGCAAGGTGCAAACAACAAATGAGCTCTGTCTAAAATCCAGATGGTCTCATCCAGAGTCAGGCGCAGACAGCTAGAACCAGATATCATGAGATTTCACTAACAGCTGGCAGACAGCTGGGCTCTTTCAAAAACAATATACTCAAATAATAACTCTAACCTAAAAAAATCTAACCAACAGCACCCACCATTAAAAGCAATTTTAAAAGTTTCAAGACAAGACAACCACGTTGGTGTGGAATCAACATTATACATACAGCTCTGACGTTTCATTACTTTATTTTCTCTCGGTCAAATGTTACACTAAGTAAAATAATAACATTCATACAGTAATTGAACTTTAGACAGTAAAAATGAGTTTGAGGTCATTACAAAATTGTTACTTTGTACAAAGTAAAAACATACACAGAATAGATGTATTCTGATTTCACCGGAAACAGACTGTTTTGTGTTGTTGCCATTTCATCACGTGTCCCTTATACTCGACTTTTATTACTGCTAGTTATGTAAAAAAAGTGTCAGTTCCAAAATTGGAAAAATGTACTTCAATAGTACTAAGCTCTATACCAAGTCCACTTTGGGGGAAAGCAGTAACAAACCCAATAATACTTGATCAATGCTCGGTCGCTTAGGTTGGGAAATTAAACAAGACTAGTAACTGGGAACCAGGTGTCAACCTGAGTGTGGAGTTCCATCCCACAAACACTGTGTTCACACACTGCTCGGAGCCCAGGAGGCACACCACTCTCCAGTCTGCCTGATACTCGGAAAGATAAGTTGTGTTGTGTGATCCCAACCTCAACGGCGACAGAAAAAGGCATTCATTGAAAAATGAATGCCTTTTGTGGCAGAGCAAGACATGTAGAGAATACAGTTTTGCTCATAGTTATGTTCGGTGTTTTATTTCATGAAGGGAGCTCTTACTGACTGACCGTCATAACCAGAGATAACCATACCCGACCCCAGACTGTATAAAAATACTGAACTAAAGAGAAGCGCCGCTTGGTTTGGGAAGTATAGCTGTGAATTACAATATAGATGATATCCAGTTCAAAATGGGGGGGTAAGAAGATGTCCCTTTGAGGTGCTTGTGTACAGTGAGTATGTAGATCTAATACCAATAATATATACATTATTATTCCACCAGAATAAATGGAAATGATAGATTTCCCACATTTCGACATTAACCCCCACACACACCCACACCCCCACACCCACACACCCACACCTCCACCTCCACCTCCACCCACTCTTAAAAAGAAGGGAGAAAAAAAAAAAAAGAAACTAACAACACAATTTCAGTCTAAACGGACACACACGCGCACGCACGCACACACACACACCCACACACA
>OMKI01057823.1:15384-39833 GCA_900302315.1 Phycis blennoides | reverse complement strand
CCTCTAAATCAATCATAAATCAAGTCATTACCTTTACAAATAACCATTCAATTAACTTTAAATATCTAATATGACTTCAAATAGTTCAACGTTAAATAGATGGAATAGATGGGATAGATACAGACAGACAGACAGACAGACAGACAGACAGACAGACAGACAGACAGACAGACAGACAGACAGACAGACAGATAGATAGATAGATAGATAGATAGATAGATAGATAGAATCATCATAATTGTATTGTAGTTCCATCATTGAACGGTAGATGGTGCTAAAGCCCCTAACCGAGTAAAGCGGAAGTGAAAGCTTTGTATTCATGTTGTAGAGGTCTATTAAATGGACAATGGGAGGGCTTCAGTTTAGTATCGTCCGGTCATAATACTTGTAATAACGATAGTGTGTCCGCTGCCTTGCTGCCCTAAACCAGCGTCAGTTTAATGGTTAATTATGGCAGACGTTGCAGTTCCGCGGGGAGACATCCGATGGCTCAGGTCAGACATCACAACGATGGTTGTTTATCCTTTGCTCATCCTTTGTGTTTCAATGGCTCTTTAATTATACCCTATCTACCACATTGTATTAATGGTAGGTTATAGGGTTTAACGATGCTTGAAGATGCGTATAGACTACATGGTTCTGCATCTAATCCCGGTCACATTGAATCCTTTTTTAGTATCGGGCCTATAATTAGATGTGTTTGCAACATTGTGATGATTGTCTCTCGGTTGTCCGCTGACTTGACATTGTAGCCGTTGCGTTTACGTTTGTATTGGGCGACCTGCAGCAGCGTTGGCATAATCCATCCCAACTTCGTTTTGTCATTTGATCCGCCGTGCCTTGGAACTGTGTTTCTATTCTGCGTTGACGTGTTGCAGACCCCTCAAATGACAACCGCTCCACTGGCACCAGCAGTCTGCACCCCAAGACCGCACACCTCCTACCGAGACTGTCCTCGCCGCGCGTCCTTCGCCCTCCGCCGCGGACCACGGGGAAGGAGCGCCCGGTTCCTCCATGGCGACCGCCCGCTTCCCCGGGAGGAGTGGACACGTGGCCGCCGGAGCGAACCTCAGCGGCCCGGTGCTGAGCGGCCCGCTGTGCGTCAACGGGACGGCGTGGATCCTCTACCTGCTGGAGGAGTGTGTGGACAACGTCTGGGAGTACTGGAGCGTGGTCATCGGACTCATCTCCATGTTCTGCTTTCTTCTGTCTACTTTGCCGTGAGTTCGTGGAGTGTATGAATGACTCGTAGGCTGCTTGCAGGCCAACCCGAGACGTGTTCGGCGATGGTCCTACACAGGCTACTGAAATGTTGCGTGTTTCTCCTGTGTAACAGTCAGGTGTACGAGGCCTACCGTAATGGTAAAGTGGAAGAGGCCATGTCTTTTGGATTCCTCTTCTTTCTGTTCAGTGGAGACCTCACCAGTTTCGCAGGCTGCTACCTCACCAGCCAGCTGCCTATACAGGTAAACCCTCGGCTGACGGACAGACGCGTTGTGCCCACTCGCCTACCGCATTGACAGTGGATCTGCGTATCAATATAGGGCTTGTACACCAGCATGCACGAGAGATGAATGAAACGTGGAAACGACAGACTCAAACACAACAATGTCTCCCCATAGTGATCAAAACAACATTCCTACCAACATTGTAGCTAACATTCCATTGCTCATATGCTTCCCAAATAGAGGCAGTTATTGCACTGTGACATCGCAATGTGCAAGCCACACAACCAATACATGTCTGCGTGTATATAATATCCGATATATAGCCAAGATCTACGGTAATCCAGCGTCGTCCTCGGATAACTGTAACCGTCTCATGGGACGGACGTGTGCCTCTGGGTGTGTTCCACGGGCCTCAGCGTGTTCCTCCCCTCTCTTTCAGATGGTCACGGTGGTCTTCTACATGTTCACAGACATGGTCCTCTTCTCCCAGTTCCTCTACTACAAGATCAAGAACAGCTCCACCAGAGGTATGGGGGCCTCACGTCAAGCCCCCCCTTCCAGGGGGGGCGATCACGGAGAGAGAGAGGGGGGGGGGGGGCGCATGACCAAGAACCCACACTCTCACGTGACGTTGCGCTGGATGCGGATCTCCTGCTCGTGGCCCGGGCCCAGCTGCTGGGCCTGGAAGCCCGATTAGCGTCTCCGCAGGAGTGACTCCGCCGGCACTCGGGGGCGTCGGAGGCTGAGGGAGATGTTCTCTGCTCTCTGCCGTGGTGCAGGAGGAGGAGGAGAGGGGAGGGGAGAGCCAGTGGCTCATTACTGAGCACCGGAGACAACGTGGCCGGCTGCAGGCCCCGGGTTCAACCTATTGAAGCGGCGATGCTGTCTGAAATGAGTCTCCGGGAGCCTGGCGCCTGTTTACTTATTTATTCCCGTTTTTCCCCCCCTTTATTCCCTTTATTCAACCCGGCATTTTCCCGTCCACGTGCTCCATGATGTTCACATCTGATGTGGCGTTTGACTCGTCGTCCTCATGGTTCAATGATGTGAAGTCTTTCTCCTCCTCTCGTCTCCCTCTCCCGTCGTCACGCGTTGTGCCGCCCGGTGGTGACGGGTGGACGAGTAACCCGGCAGCCCGGCCAGGTCTCAAGGCTTTTGGGCCGGCTGTGGTGAGGCCCGCTGGTTCAAATGAGTGTGGAGTGGTCGTGTGGGTGTCAACAGGCGGCGCCTATTGCTTACCAAACAGGCCTGGTTTGGGCCTGCAGTGTGGCCTAAAGGCCTGGAAATGGAACGTGATATAGTGGGGATTATGGGTGGGGTCGTATTGGCTTTGTCTCTTTTTCCTCAGTGTGTGTCTGTGTGTGTCTGTGCATGCGCGCGTGTGCGTGTGCGCGTGCGCGTGTGTGTGTGCGTGTGTGTGTGTGCGTTCCAGAAAACCCTCGTCTGAAGTGGCTGTGCCTCCTGTGGTGCGGCTCTGCCAGCCTGTTCTTCCTGGTCCTCCCCAAACTCATCACAGATGACAATGCCTCCTTAGATGCGCAGGTAGTGCCAGACTGCCGTTACCGATGCCATCCATAGTGTTATTATGCAGCTGGTGTTGTTGTTGTTGTTGTTGTTGTTGTTGTTGTTGCCGTCTCAGCCGCTGTGTTGCGTGCCCGCCCTGTGCAGAGCCACACCCAGTCCCACACGGTGGAGATGAGCGGCTACATCTGTGGCTACCTGGCCTCCATCTTTTACCTCTCCTCCCGCTTCCCGCAGCTTCATAAGAACGTAAGGGAGATTGTTCTACAGTGTCTCTCTGTCTCTCTCTCTGTCTCTCTGTCTCTCTCTCTCTGTCTCTCTCTCTGTCTCTCTCTCTCTCTCTGTCTCTCTCCTCTCTGTCAAATTCAAAACAAATTGCAAAGTTGCATGGTTAGGCAGATAGAATATTGGACACACACATTTCCTGTGTGTGTATGGAGGGGGGTTTTGGGGTAATCTAACCGCGAGATCTATGTTTCTGTCAATTAGACACTTTGCAGGCAGTTGCACTGGTGTGTGTGTGTGTGTGTGTGTGTGTGTGTGTGTGTGTGTGTGTGTGTGTGTGTGTGTGTGTGTGTGTGTGTGTGTGTGTGTGTGTGTGTGTGTGTGTGTGTGTGCGCACGCGCAGTGAAGAGCAGTATTTGGTGCAGCCAGTGCTTCAAATTTCCATTTTGAGTTCAAATGTAATATTTTATAGATGAAATGCAAAACACCTAACTAACTACATTTCAGTTAGGTTATTAGAGGAGAGTGGAATGATGGCCCACTGCTTGACACTTGATAATAACACATTTTCTGTTACAGTCAAAGTGGATATTTAAGTGCCATTTTTCCTCTACTGATGAATTTTATGAATTTTCTCAAGAACATCCTCAGCTGTGTAGGTTTATTCGCTGTATTTCATTATCGTTCCATTCGTAGATGGTTGTGGATGTAGATGGTTGTGGATGTTGTGGATGGCGGCAGTAGCTCAGTGGGTAGAGCTGGTGGACAGAGCGGGTCGTCCACTAACTGTAGGGTCGGCGGTTCGATCCCCGCGCTCCTCACTTCCAAAACTGTCTGCATGTCGAAGTGTCCTTGAGCAAGACACTGAACCCCTACTTGCTCCCCGGGCGCTGAACACAGCAGCCCACTGCTCCTATGTACCATAGGATGGGTCAAATGCAGAGAACAACTTTCGTTCCCGTATCAAAAAAATACTGAGAATGACCAATAAAGACCGAAAGGTCCGTTCTTCTTCTTCTTATGGTCTCAATTTGTCATCTTTCTCTTTCTTTTACACACGAGCTGAATGTGCGGCCTGTAAGAAGAACTAAGTTGCACTCGTTGAAAGTGGAACCTTTTTCCCTGCTGCAGTTCCAGCGCCGCTCCACGGAGGGGACCTCCTACCTGCTGTTCGCCCTGGCCATGATGGGCAACGGGACCTACGGCCTGAGTGTCATCATGGTCCTGCCGGCGCTGACGGGCTCCAGGCGGACCTTCATCCTCAAGCACCTGCCCTGGCTCATCGGCAGCCTGGGGGTCCTGGTCCTGGACTTCTTTGTATCCTTGCGTGGGTCCCCGGTGTGGTGAAGTCCCAACACACTCAAAAGCCAAGACCGCCGTAGTTGATTGCCAACATCACACAGTGATGTTGATGGCTGATTGGCTCATTTTGGTGACTTGGCGGTTTTGCCAAGTTATCGCCAAAAGTTGCAGTCTAGGTTCGCTCTGTCGCCGGTCAAAATGTGGCCCTGGAATCCATGTTTGGTGTCTGTTCTGTGTGGCTGCGTGACTTGTGCCTTAACCGCGTCAGGTGACCGCGCAGTTCATCGTGTACAGGAAAAGCAAGCCGGCCAAGAAGAGCGCCTCCTTGGTCAGAGTCCAGGAGGTCGAGCCTCTGCTGTACGAAGAGGAAGAGCTCTCCGCCCTGTAGCGCACAGGAAACCACCAGACGCCAGAACTGAATGCACATGTCACTGCTAAAAAAGGAAAGTGCCCTGCACATTTCTGGGAGCTTTCATCAAAACCCCTCATTTGAATGGTATTCATTTGCAGGTTTTGCAAACTCTAGATGTCAATCAAGTACTGAAAAAATACCAATAGCTATTTGAGACTGTTACAGCGTATGCACCGTGTCATCAAAAAAACGTTTCCCTTCAGAGATGTATTTATTGCCACTCGAGTGCTCATTTGATTGGCTTCTTTTTGGATTCCTTTTGGAGTGGACACGCCCCTAGGACGATACTTCCTGCCAGCTGTCACATGACACATGAATCCCCGATCTAAAACTCTGACTGAGCTTTGATTGTTTGGTGGGACCGCAGTGTTGACAATGGAAGGCTATGGAAACTGGTGTCAATTTGTGATGGAAAGTCCCACGTTGAGGGTATTTTTGTCCCGTGTAAGTTCTGTTGTGTCCATCTTCTCGTTCCATCGTTAATAGTGGGCTACTATGTATAGCAATATTAATAACTTAATTCATATTATTTTATGATATAACATATTTAGAAAAATGGTTGAGTGCTTTTGGCTTGACAATGCGTCATGGCTGCTGCTTCCTGTTGAACACACACGCACGCACACACACGCACACACACACACGCACACACACGCACACACACCCACACACTCTCTCTCTCTCTCACACCAGCTTTTGTAGTCCCCCTCCAGGGAAGACTCCAGACTTTCTGAAGTAAAACATGACATGCAGGAACATATGGCTGACCATTGTTCCATATGCTTTCTGGTTATCGGCTGACAAAGGCTGAGGACAGGTACCCTTGGACGCCATTTGTCTCTCTCTCCTCATCGTCCTTTTAGCCGTTGCTCCCAGCTTTCTCCTGTGTAGCGTGTGTATGCCGAGCGGCAGAAGCCCCCCCGATGGCCGTGCCTTTTTCGTGAAGGTATTTTAATTGTGCATTCCATGGGCTGCATTGCATCCAATGTTAACGCTGTCCCGGACACCGCGCTCACGGATTTGGTTTTTATTGTCAATCTCCGCTTTCAACGGTGTGATGTCTCGTGTTGGCCTCTGGAGCTGTGGGCTGAGCCGAAACAAACCTGGCTTGATTAGTATGCTTATTTTGTTTATACTTTGGAGGCTTGGAGCATTTGGCCAGCAGTTACTGATGGCTTCTAGAGTGAAGTCAAGCACTTTTAACTCAGACCAGTTGGATTCACATAAGAACAACAACAACAACAACAACAACAACAAAGAATAGTAATGTGAACCTTGTAAAGAGTGGACACACACATTGTTGTAATGTCATGTTCTTGCACAGTTTCTGCTTCGTCATCCCGCCCTTTGGGGAATAATAGTGTGCCTTTGTTCACTTCTTACATTTTAATGCGTCCCTTCAAACACCTTTGGGATCGTGTCGTGGCTGACCTTGCCTACTGACTCACGAGCAAGCAGATGTCTACCTCATGTGGATGGGGTGGCTCAGTGGCCCCCGAGACCACCCCGTTCATTCTGGAGACGCAAATTATGCACTTAACTCAGTCCTACACAAGGAACTATGGAAAAAGTCAATTTCAAGTTGGAATTTCATTTATAGGAATAAGATAAGTTGACTTTATCCTAGTGTGTGATGCAATTATTGTTTGAAAGCTGAGGTGATAGTAAACATTGCTTTGGATTTTGTGAAGAAGAGTTTCGATACAAATGTGTTGTAAATTAATATTTTTGCAAGGTATTTTTGTATTGTTTTGAAATTATTGTAATTTTCTACATCACTGACACTTTCTTAGCTCACTTGCATCCGTGTATATAGCTTTTCACTGGGTTGGGCATTTTCGATATTCTAAATTATTTGCTTTATACTTTATGATTCATATTTACTTAACTGTCGTATAAGGCTATAACATTGCTCTTCACGTGATCTTTATATTTGTGATAGGCCTATACTTTGTACGTTAAAGATGTGTATGTTTTTTTTTTTGTTTGTTTCAAAGTGCATCATAGTTGATGTTATCCTACTTATGTACAACACCTCAATAAAGTAAAATATACCCTAATGACTGTTGCTCTCCTATTTAGAAACAGTGAAACGGCAAGAAACACACACGTCATCACGGTCCCTTCACTGAGCCAGAGAGCCGGAGTGTGAAGGTCTGCTGGGTGTTAAAACGGCAACCTCTCCACTCTTCCTACAGAAACTCTCATACCTTGGAGGAGGTCTTAGACTTCCAGAGAAACCAATAGGTGGGCGCATTAGTCGGGGGGCGGGACTAGGGAAATGTCTAACGGGGGGAGGGACTTCCTTTGGGGTAGCGGTGGGCTGGCAGGCAGCTGCTTTGAGGTGACACGTATCTCAAGTTATAGGTGGTATGGAGGCCGCGTCTGAGAGTGGGGACTCTACTTTTCGGTCAACTTGTGGACGCTGCTGAAGAGTTGCAACCGAAAGAGCGAACGTCCGATGAAATAAAACGACGTGGCGAGGAAGCCCTGCCCCGACCCGTTGCGCGATCTAGCGGAGCAGGACTCGCTGACGCGTCGGGCTCCTCCAGACAACATCTCAACTGCTACTTGGCAGCGTTACCTTGATGAGACACTGCGTGGATTTGGGTCGCCGTGAGAATGTGTCCACAAACAGTTTTCTAGCACCTCGGTGGGATTTTCCTCAGCGCGAACATGCTCGTAGTCCGAGGGTGACTCTCTTCGCGTCACACGGAAAGTAAAAAAAAAAAAAAAAGTTGCTGGAAGTTTTTGCGCAGCAGAAACGGCGCTTGTCGGGGCCGACCATGGGGAACGGGGTGTGCTCAAGGAGACAGCGGAGGATCTTCCAGTCTCTCCTGCTGCTCACCGTGGTGTTCGGGATGATCTACGGGGGCATGGTGTCCTATGAGATGCACAAGCAGCTGAAGAGAACCGAGGCGACGGCGCTCAAGTACCAGCAGCACCAGGAGTCGCTCTCGGCGCAACTGCAAGGTAAAGTCACGGTCTGCTTCGCTGTGATTGGCGTCCGACGCACGGACCGCAGCAGCAGCACGTTGTTGCATCAACTGTGTGACTAAATGTTGTGGCACGCAGGAGGACCGACTTGACGACCGACGGTCCACGGGAATCGCAGTCCACTTGACTCCCGTCTGGTCGTCTGTAACCTTTCACCTCTAGGCAACCGTCTAATCTGCCAGCTAAACCAGTTTAAGGAGATGTATTAGCGCACTGGGCTTTAGATTTGTACGGACGTGCACTGGTTAGGATTACTACTGTGTCGTAGACACTTTGTACAGTTTCCTCCTTGTGTGTGTGTGTGTGTGTGTGTGTGTGTGTGTGTGTGTGTAAGAGAGAGAAAAGACATGGGAGCATTGTTGTTTCTTGCTGTTGTGTCGGGATAATCACAATACAGTATGAATAACAGCTGTGATGTGGAAGATGACATTCCAGCGGTCCTTGCAGCCGTCCTGGGGCACACCGGATCCTCCCATCGCCACCAGGTCGAGTGGGACATCTGTTTCAGCCTCTAGGGATGACTCAACCATGACAGCAACCACCGCAAACAAAGCGCAATGCCCGTCCCAGAGCGTAGCTTTGTCTTTTTCTACATTATATGGCGTCCTTATCAGTAAAAGTACATAGGATGTGTTTGTTAAATTTTAACGAAACCGCAATTGCCGTGGAATGACTCCAGTGTGAAGTGAAGAGAATCCGACACCATCACAGTGAGGCATGAAAAGGCATTGGCTACGGATGAAAGGTCTAGCAAGTATTATTATTAGTCTATCAATATTCAAAAGCCTTGCAGTTAAACCTACTTTAATCAGCTTCTATCTGGATACATCCCGGTTCACGCCACTCAAAGTGCGTGTGATTTGTACTTGCCCTACTAGTTAGTTTATAACTAGGCATTCTATAAGCAGCCGGTCCTTAGTTGTAGTCCATCATGGTAAAGCAGGAAACCGTTCCTTGAACCATTCCATGTAGGCAGTCGGTTAGGATCTGCAGTTTGTTACGTAGAAAACATTCCTACTGTGGAATTTTCCTTTTTGAACGCAAAGCAAAAATCAGTTCTAAAAGCCAGGTCAATATGGACAGCCACACACCCTTTTGCCCTCGGCAAACACTTAGTTTGAGCTGAACTTTCCCCCTGGTCTGTAACGTAATGGAAGACAATAGTGATTGTGAAGAGGACTGGTGGCCTCCTTCTCATGTAAAATCTGAACACATTTCAAGTGGTGGCCAGCTAGGAGCTCAATAGCACCACTGTTAGCCTCCGCCTTTGAGACCAAGTCTACCATGGTATAGTGTTGAGCCTACTTGGTTGCTCTTGTTTCACCCTTGAAGGACTACTGTATATATATATATATATATATATATATATATATATATATATGTATATATGGTATATATTTATATATTAGACCAGAATAGAGGTGACACTTTACCCAGCGGAGCTGCCTGCACGCGTTATTGTTCTGGAGTGATGGAAGCATCACTCCATCAACAGCCATGAGTCATCTGATATCCCCTCTACTCTGTCGAGTGTTGCTGTGGAGTGACCTATATTTAGTGGGGGGGGGGGCGGGGGGCTCTGAGCCAGCCCTATTGATTCCTTGTTAGCGTGCTGCATCCACAAATTGCACTTGAAAAGTCAGGCATGCATTCTGAAAACTGTCCACTGGCATACAAATGCACGCACCGATACACACGCACACGCACACGCACACGCGCACACACGCACACGCACACGCACAGACACATACACACGCACAAGACACATAGACATGCACACACACACACACACACACACATAAACACGCGCACACACACACACAGACACATAAACACGCGCACACACACACGTACGCACGCATACACATGTGCACACGTTCCATTCCCATAAGATCCATTGCTCTATTGCTCTACCAGGCTGCAACATGGATGTAAACAGTTCCTTATCTCCTGTCCACACACGTAAAACCCATCCAGTTGTGTTTTTGCATAACCCCATTTAAACATTCTTCAAAACAAGTTATACAGGATACATTCTCTTGAAATAACCATCAGTCGTGCTATTTCCCAATAGGACGTTTGAGTAATTTCGAGATTTGGACCACAAATTCAACAAATTCAAATTCAACACCACCACCTGATCAGGCCTGTGTGTGTATAAGTACACAGATCAGGACTATGTGTCTATAACTACACAGATCAGGACTATGTGTCTATAACTACACAGATCAGGACTATGTGTCTGTAACTACACATATCAGGCCTGTGTGTGTATAAGTACACAGATCAGGACTATGTGTGTATAACTACACAGATCAGTACTATGTGTCTATAAGTACACAGATCAGGCCTATTGGGATGCCTGGTAGCAACTCTGGACCAGCAGGTTGTGTTGCAAATGGTGGATTGCTAGTTTAATTCTCGGCTCTTCCTGGCACAAGTGTTGATGTTTCAATGAGAAAGACACACGCCCTGGCCCACAGACAAGGCCACTTCTACTTTGATGCGTCTTGTGGGAACATCCATTCAACTGTTCAGCCTTTGTGTTTTGTTCCAAACCTGTAAAAGTGTGGACTTGCTGTAAACCAGCTTTATTCGTGCACTAAAATAATCGAAGCTATTGATGCAATAAAAGTGAGTTCTGACATCATGATCCTGCAAAACATTCCCATGTGATACGGTCCAGTGCAAACCAGCGTTGGTGGGTCAGTGTGTGCAGGTATGGGTGAATTGGTGCCACTATGGTGTGTTGCGGCAGTAGCTCAGTGGGTAGAGCGGGTGGACAGAGCGGGTCGTCCGCTAACCGCAGGGTCGGCGGTTCGATCCCCTTGATCCCCCTCCTCCTCCTCCAACTGTCCACATGTCGAACCCCACAAATGTACTGATTGTAAGTCCCTTTGGACAAAAGCATCTGCTAAATGCCCCCTTTACCCTTTACTAAAGCACGCCGTGTGATGGAGGCATCCAGAAGAGTGGTCCTCAGCCTTATTTGCAGGAACCACAACGCCGTCCCACCGCGTCCCGACTCCCAGAGTTCAGGGTCCAGTGCGGAGGGCGCGCCTCCCAAGGCCTGCCCAACAAGTTTAGCGGGAGCTGCGTTTCCCACCTGTCTCAGGTGAACCCTGTGTAGGGTTTCAGGAGAAGGATGCTGGGCTTCGGAGCCCCGCCCCCTCACCTGTGTGAGCTCATTCTGGCTGTTGCCTCAGCAACACCACCGGGGCCGTGCGCTAAGCTGCCGTGGACTGCAGTGACAGTGGCAGAGGAGTGGAAAGGGACACAGTGAAGCTGACTGGCATGGGGATTCTTAATGTTTGCACTGTGGGACTAAAATAGCGACAGGGATGTCTGCGTGATGGGACATGTGGTGACGAGCGTGGCTATATTGACGAAAGAACGGCCCATCTGAGCTCAAGGGTAATTCTTGCAGTCGTGGGTGAAATAGATCCAAGCGAGGCTGGCCGGGATATGTTGTCGTTGTTCTGACACAATTCTCATATGATGTCACAAATTGAAGTTTAGAAAGTAAACGAAAATGCCCCCCTGAAAAGCAACTGCAATCGGCAATGGCCGCCGCTCGATGAGGAAATAATCGGAGATTTTGAGCACTCTGCCCAGAATGTTATCAACCAGTTCAAACACACGTAGACGATCAGAGAATGACCTTTGTGCCACTGGACCGTTCTGTTTCTAGATCCTCTGTGACCCTTCCTCTCACCTCGCCCCAGCAGGCTGACAAAGTCCCTGCACCGTGTGAGGGGAATGACCCTTTGACCCTTACATTTGGCACGGTGGGTGGGTGTGGCTGAATATTTATTCAGTGTTATGTATTTGTTATTGTATGTGTAACCACATGATCCCATGACTTTTCCAGTGGGCAAACAAACTATGGTAGCTACCTGGCTGAACAAACTACACGTCATCTCTCAAACATGTCAAACCATGAATATTCATGTGATTCATCCATAAATGCTGAATTACATGAATATCCATGGATTTACGTGGATATTCATGGGATTCACCCATGAAGGGTGAATTACAAGGTAGATTCAGTTAATCCGACAAATGTAATGGATCTAATCAGTTCTTAATGGAGCATTTGAATTGTTTCTATGCCAAAAATGAATCCTGTAGATCCTTGGAATCAAATCACACAAAATGCTGCGTTGATACAGCAGCCCTTTGCAAGCTTATTTCACCATTTTATTTCACAATTTCATTTCACAATAGTGGCGACATTAAATGGTGGGGAAAAAAGTAACCAGAGAGTGAAGAATCTATTGAACGTGCACATTTCCGATGAGAGTCATTTATAAATGGTCACATGACCCACACTTCAGTGCCCTGTTTCCGTGCAAACACACTGAAACGTCATCAGTTTGAAGAGTTTATTTCCGGCTAATCTTGATGGTTGAACCCACAAAGGATCGCGCGGAGAAAGTGGGTACACCCACTGTGTGCTGATCAAATCCTGAAGCCTCATATCCTGATTTAAATGAAAATGGGTCACATTACTGAGGCAGGAGACTCTTGCAATGCAGATTTAGTGCTCAAAGGCATCCAACCCTGTGGTTTTTATTGGGCTAAGCAGAAGTCAAAAGAAGTGAGCAAGTTATTTGAGGACAGATTATCTGTAACTAGAAGCCTAACAGCCCCACTTATGCGTTAGCTATAGGTTTGTCTTATGCCAGGATCAGACCGTACAACATTTTAGTCTTCCCCGAGGGTCACCATCCCAAATTAGCCGGTCGTTGCTTGCACCCTAAAGTCCAGCCGTGACCGGGGGCAGGAGACGGGTCACGTGACACGTTTGACCACCACACATTCCTTCTTCAAGACAGCGAGTTCCGTTCAGCCAGTCGCGGTGGCGGTCTGTGTGGCGGGTGGTCAGGCGGGTCATAAGTCAATCAAAGTGGCCGGTTTGGATGTCGGTCTGGCGCACCGCGGTACCAACGCACGGCCGCCGGAGGATCGTCTGCTGACCGTGAGCGAGCGGTGTCGGCGTGGGGCCGGAGTGGCCCGGGAGTCTGATCCCGGCGGTCAGGGATCCCAGGGACTCCCCGGTCCACAGACGTCACCTGGCAGCAAAGGGGTCGGGGTGATTTGCTGCAGCACTCGCCTTCCACTTGTTGGTGGATCAAAGGAATGTTCAAAGTCTTTTTATACTCTTTCAGTGTTATAATGTTGTTTTACCCGTTATTAATGGTTTAAATAATGCTGACAATGTTTAACAAGCTCAAAGAAGTCCTGAGTGCCTGCGTGCCAATGTGGTGTCATATTGATTTACCAAGCTGTACCTCAGTTATGCTGAGAGAGCTTTTAATGTTAGAACCGTTTACCAAGTTAAGAAGGGATGGCCTGGGAGACACGGAGTTAAAGTTGGTGAGGGAAAGTCTGAGACGGGGTGAGTTAAGTTAACGAGGGAAAGCTTGAGAGAGGGTGAGTTAAGTCAACATGGGAAAGGCTGGTAGGGGGTGAGTCAAAGTGTGACCCTTGAGAGAGTGAGGTAAAGTAGGAAGGCCTAGGAGAGTGGATTACATGACGACAGAGGGAGGGAGAGAGAGAGGGAGGCAGGGAGGGAGAGAGGGAGGGAGAGAGAGGGTTAAAGGTTTGGCAGCATTTGGAGATGAGCTAGCTTAATTTTCCTGGGGCGAGTTCATTACTCCTCTTTTTCACTCCTATTTTGTCTGTTCCCCTGTTGTATTTTATGTTGGTTGTTTGCTTAAACTTTATAAATCATGTATTTCTGGGAACACTACTGTCTAGGCCTGATAAAACAGTATATATCCAGTATATATACAGTATATCTTTTTTCTTCTATTTTTTAGGCTTAGGGCTGGATCATATCTTTAGAGAAGAAGAGAAGAGAAGAGAGGACCTTTCGGTCTTTATTTGTCATTCTCAGATATGGGAACAAAATTTGTTCTCTGCATTTGACCCATCCTATGGTACATAGGAGCAGTGGGCTGCTATGTTCAGCGCCCGGGGAGCAAGTTGGGGTTCAGTGTCTTGCTCAAGGACACTTCGACATGCAGACAGTTTGGAAGCGAGGATAGCCAACAACATTCGCTGCAGTTGTGCAACGACTCTGACTTTATGGCGTTGAGCACTTCGGTTTTGACGACAGCGACGGCGTTGTCAGGGGGTTAGAAATGGAACCCTGCTAACTAACGCTAGTTACTGAACGAGAGACGACGAGAGCACGTTTGGTGTTCCCGTAGGGAATGCAGCCACTCCGGGAGTGTGCTGATTCCCGGCAATGCTGTGGAGGTTTGTCACGTGTCATATCCATGACTGACGGCCCTGCCAGCGCTCGGGACTCTCCGGGAAGTGCACCAAATTGATGCCGCCCTCCCGCAGAGTACCTGCGGGGGGGTTTTACCATCCTGATGAAGCTGTGCTTCATCTGCGCAGTCTGTCGTGATAAGCTCCTCCCATATGGCACATGAGGGGGCTGAAACTGAAAAAAAAAAAGTGAAATAATTCCGCGGTCCCGGGTCCAGGCCTTGGTCTGGTGAGGAATACCACAGCCCTCCGCCAGCAGAGGACCTGGCAGACCGGCGACCACGCAGCGCGCTGAATAAACATTGAGCCGCTCCGTCGTGTCAGACACCGGCCACGGTTCCTCCCCCGTTCCCCTCCGGCGTTCCTGTTTGTCACTGTGAGACGGAGGGCTGCGTTCTGTGCGGGTCGCTTTTCGTTCCACTGCGTTGTTGTTTTGAACCCTTTTTTTTTTTCCCCCTCCCATTCTTTTGTTCCTCTCCTCCAGTGGTGTATGAGCACCGCTCCCGACTGGAGAAGTCTCTGCAGAAGGAGAGGTTGGAGCACAAGAAGGCGAAAGAAGGTAAAGTAGCCTCGCCACCACCCCTGAAGTAACCAGAGGGACGCGTCCACTGCACGCCCGCCAGGTCCTCACCCGGGGCGGGAGTGCAGTGCAGGTGACCGCCACAGAGGTCAGGCAGGGAGTGCAGTGCAGCTGACCGCCACAGAGGTCAGGCTGGGAGTGCAGTGCAGGTGACCGCCACAGAGGTCAGGCGTGTACGCGGGAACTCCATAATGTCGACGGGCGACGACAACAGGAGGATGATGGCGTAGATACCGCGCCCCCCCCGACCCGCTGGCAGGGGGGGGGCGGTCCGCGCGACACAGCCGGTCCCCTGACGATCGGTCTTGCTGTGGGCTGGGTGGCCCAGGCGCCATGCGGGGGGTCCACACGTGAATAGACTGACCGTATACTCCGTAAATAGACGCACGAGTGCCTTTTCATTGTAGCCACAAGCTGCGGTTTACAACGTGGTTTGATCTGCCGGGGGGACTCCTGTGGACGGGGACCGCCAGCTAATGTGGTGTTCTTTGTGTAAAAGTGACTACAAAAGCGATGGTAAAAGTGACTGTTTTAAAAATGGTTTATTCGCAGATTACCTGACGTACAAGCTTGAATCCCAGCAGTCACTAAACAAGGACAAGGTAGCTATTTCAAGCCAACACCTCCAATGTGTCTCCCCTCTCTCAATTCTATTTCTATGCCGACTGGATGTCCATAGCTATTCTCATCGTTGCAATGTGATATATGTCTTGGTCTAACTGTGGTTTGGACCATCTCACAGCAAGACGCCAACAGCAGATTCAACTCCCTCCACGTGCAGCACCAGATGCTGAAGGTATAACCGGGGATTTCCTTTTTTGTTCTGAGTTAAAAAAAAACAAAAAACAATGCTCTGCCGCGACGCACGCACCGATGCAATCGCTCGGGCGTCGTCTGCACTTTCTACCCACGTTCCTCACACCTCACGGCCGGCGCGTGCGCCTCTGACGCTCACCGCGAGACACTTCAAACGGAACACACACAGAGCAATAACGTTGAACTTTGATCGACTGATCCACACGCTCGCCCGGCCGCAGAACCAGCACGAGGACCTGAAGAAGCAGTTCTACGAGTTACAGGACCAGCACCAGACCCAGGGCGAGGACCACGGCCGTGCCCTGGGAGAACACCAGGAACGTCTCCAGAAGCTGCAGCACACCAAAGAGACGGAGATCACCCAACTCAAAGGTACCGGCAGCGCAGAAAGACAGACGGACGCGGAGACGACCCGCACCGCCGCATCAAAACGAATGCGCGTCACATTAAACAATGACAGTGCAAATGTTACGTTTTGATTCGGCGGATGATCAGCTCGCATTTCACACCGTGACGGTGAATACTTTGTTGACATTGTGGTTTGACCGTCGGGGGGGGTTTGAAACCCTGTGCCGAGGGAACAACTTGGAACTCTCCATGGAGAGGATGGCCGGAGTCTCTCGCATCCCAAATGGATAAAACGCTCCTTATTCAGGCAGCGTTCAGAGCCAGGGAGGCTTCAAGCCTTTTTTTTTTTCTTCTCTTCTAGCTGTTGCCTTGAGGTGCCTCCGAAGAGGCAGGTTTCAAAGGCAGCATAGCGGCATCCCTCATTTATTACCCCACAATGCCCTGGGGCCACTCCACTGCCCCCGGAGGGAAAAAACAGCCCTGAGTTTGTGAACTAGCTAGTTAAGTCACGGCGACCTTTTCCCACCGCTACAGCAACAAATGACTCGACTCTATTGAAACTGAAAAATAACAGTAAAACAGTAAAAAGCAGTTCGCCCCGAATGACCCATGAGTGGTGTAGTGGAACCGTAGCAGCTGTCGCGCGTCCGCCGAAGTCTGCCCCATTCCGGAGCGTTTTACAGGAAACTTAATCCAAAACAACACTGCCTCCAAAGATGGCTGCCTAGACGGCGACAGGCGGGCCGATGGCTTCTGGTTAGGGACCGAGTCGCACACCCGGCACTGTGGCTCTGTTCACTGCCCACCAACGTCCTGGTCATTTTACTGCCTCAGCTCCTTCCTTTCACACCAACCAACCATGCAAATGTGCTCCGTGTGGTGGAGTTCTCCTCTCACGGTGTGCTGCTTTATGGATGGAAAGCTGAACCCGAATCGTGTCGGTCGCAATGGGTTTGAACGGCAGGGAGCTCTGTGGGCGCTGTGATGGGGAGACGTGCCGGCCCAGTCAGCTGTCAGCAGCATGACTGTAGTGTCTGTGGAGTCTGTAGAGTCTGTAGAGTCTAGCGCTGCAGATAGGAGGGATGTCTCCATCTTCTGGTGAGGTCAGACTCTGCAGCGTTGCCGTTCCTGATGTGTAAGCGGAGAGCAGAAAATGATTAAGCCAGTCATTTAAAACGTTTTAAAATAATGAAATGATACCACCGTGAATTAAATCCAATGAACTGTACGGTAAAACCTCATGAAACCTCCCGTTGTGTCTTTAACGCAAACCAGGAAGTGAAATGACATGCTCCGTCCGTGTGACTTGTTCCCTGAACGCAGACAGTGTGTTCAACCTACGAGAGGAGAACCGACAGCTGCGGAGAACCCACCAGGACGTGCACATGCAGCTCCAGGACGCCCGGGTGAGGAACGGCCGCGTCCTCTCTGTGGAACCCGTCTCTCCTCGTACCGTGGAACCCTTCCCGTCTCTCCTCGTACCGTGGAACCCTTCCCGTGTCTCCTCGTACCGTGGCCTCGGCTCGGCTAATTCCGGCTCCGATGCGAATGCAATGCTTTTGAAGTATTTCCATCCGTTGCTCTTCACGCCCTCCCGGGGGGGCGCCCGGGGAATGGCTTGGGGCCAGGGGCTCTGATGTGGTTTCGGGGGACTTGTTTCTGTTTTTTTTTTCTTCCCCCCGTGGCCCGTCTGAGAGCCGTGACTTAGGAGGTGCCGTCTCCGCCGCTGTAATTACGATGAAGGGCTTTCGTGCGCGAGTCACGAGTTCACTCCTTTGAGTTCATCGCAGGTTGCGCTCGGCGGGCGGGCGGGGGGCGGGGGGCGGGCGGGCGCGAGCGTGTTGGGTTCACGCGGCGTGCTGGCGGTGTGCAGCCCGCAGAGCCCTTTCTTTGTTTCCACAACAAACCCCCAAACGGCGCGGCTGATGGTTGACTCACACGAGCAATGCGATCATCCCCCCGGGGGGGAGAAATCACCGCCGCCCAGTGTGCACGCTGGCCGTCTGTGTTTGGTGTGTCAGAGAGCTCGTGTTCCCCCCCCGCTCACCTCTCTCTCCTCCGTTCGTCGCGCCGTGTCTAGGTGAAGCATCAGGACTTGAAGGCCCAACAGGACCAGCTCTTGCTGACCCTGGAGGACCACAAGAGCGCGCTGGCTGCTGCTCAGGTAGCGACACGCGGATGTTGGAATGATTAAAATACTAGCAATGGTTAACCTAGCAATTGAAATGCTTGAAACTTGTTCTGGGGACTTTCTTACTGTATTAGCTGCAACGAAATGTTTTACCTTCTTATGACAAATGTACTCTTTGTAAGTCGCTTTGGATAAAAACATTTAGGGGCTAAATGCCCCTAAATGTAAATGTAAATTAAAATGCCATTGTTATGATTGGTTTGAGTCGCAGAAGCCCAGAGGAACAGTCTTGTGGCTGTTAGATAGATAGTACGTGTATATGGTAGCCTCGTAATGGGCCTTATGGTTCTACTTTAAACCCTGGTGGTGGAATGGCTGCTCTACGGTGCAGTACTGCGTGCCGTGATGGATTGCAGGGTACACCGTGACTCTTCTAGATGAACCCCAAACCACCACCAGCATGGATTATTCATCTGAGCATTCAGCGTGAAAATGACTCGATGAGTGATGGGGGCCAAGGAAGAGGATACGGACACGAGGCCGTTAGCTTTGTGTTGACGCCATTTTGTTTAAAACAGAAGCGAAATATACATACTATTGTGCTTTTTCACTCCCTGTCCTTGGGATCAATTTTTTTTTTTTTTACAATTTATTTAATGCAATTTTCAAACAAAGTACCGCACTTCAGAGTCAGCACAATTAACATTAGGTATTAACCCCCCCCCCCTCCCCTTCCTCCCCATGGACAAGGGTGGGAAGAAAAAGGATAATAGTAATAATTATAATAATAAAAAAATACAAATAAAAATAATTATAACAACAACAACGACAATGATAATAAAAGATGAGGTAAAGATAAATAAATAAACACAAATAAAACAACAATAAGACAAATTAAGTTACAGTAAAAACAGTAATAACCCATACTCACATCCGTAGAAAGTGCACTATAGAGGTAAAACAAAACAGGACGTGCAGAGAGGTTGGTGCAGGAGATAGAAATCACAGCAGGAGGCCTGGATAAGGTTTTATCATTCTCACACATAATGTTACATTACACCTAACCTTTTAGGCTATTTACCCAAACATTGAGTGAATTCCGGAATCAACCTTGTTCTTCCAGAAATGTAGCTTTTTCTTCTGAGCGCTGTCTTGAATGTGCCTCAGTTTGCTGGCCGTTGTTATCGGCCCTCTCATGGTAGACTCGGATGAGCTCCTGGCGTGACCGGTGCCCCTCAAACGGGGCGCGTTGTGTTCACGTCCCGACGGCAAACGTGCGTGAATCCAGTGTTGTGTTGCGGCCCCAGATGCAGGTGGACCAGTACAAACAGCTGGGCCAGGCTCAGCACCACCACGACGACGCCCCGCCCGTCGCCGTGGCAGCCAAGCGGCCGGCGCAGGCGGAGCCTGGAACCCAGAAGGACCAGCCTGTCGCCGACCCGGGGGAGCCGCAGTCCAGGGTGGGGTCCGCCTCCGTCTCCTCCGTTGACTCCGCGGCCGGGAATTGAATGCTCAATTGTGTTCTATTCACCGCGGCCCAACACTGCACACACACAATGGGATTACCCCCGAGTTGAAATCCCCACAGGCGGAACGAACAAAGAGCCAAATAAGACTCTGCCTCTTCCTCATCGCCTCCTTTCCCCCTCTCTCTTCTGCTCCCTGTACTCCTCCTACTCCTCCTCCCTCTCCTCCTCCTCCTCCTCCTCCTCCTCCTCCTCGTCCTCCTCCCCCCTTCCAGTTGGAGCACCAGGAGGCGCTCGTCCACCACAGCCCCCAGCTCCCCCGCCACACGCCGCCTCCCCCAGGGGGGAGGGAGGAGGAGGAGGAGGAGGAGCGGGGGGCGGTGGTGGAGGACGGCGAGGGGGAGGCGGAGCGCAGGAGGGAGCTGGCCGAGGAGGAGATGGCGCAGGCCGGCCAGCCCCAGCGGCTGGAGGAGGACGACCCCGACCAGCCCCGGGAGGAGGAGATGGGGGAGGAGCCGGAGCAGGAGCTGCCCGACGAGAACGCCCTGGACCGGCGGCGACGGCAGCCCCCGGGGGTCAGAGACACGCCGCGCCGTCTCCAGAGCGAGCCGTTGTTGTCGTCGCGCGGTGCCCGCGTGCAGTGTTGACTTTAATGGGATTCCCGTCTTTTTTTTTTTTTTTTTTTAAAGCCTTCTAATTAAATAGAAGTGTACACAAAGCAGCGTTGGCCGTGTTGGTAGCATTAATTAGGATTGTTCTAATTGCAGCCGCGAGGCGCAAGAACCTCTTCTTTGAATAACCGTGACCCACTTTTGTGTTCCGCTCGATTATGTTAAGTACTCCGTCTCGTCTCCTCCAACTTCACCGGCCAAGTATTCCACGTTATCAGACAGAATGACTTCATCACCCGACAGAAGAGGCTTAGCCGTTCTATTGTGTGTCTTTTGACGCCCATATGGACTGTGTCTGCCGGCAGGGTCCCCAGGCGGAGCTCCACCCGGAGGCCCAGCTCCACCAGGAGGCCCCGCTCCACCCGGAGGCCCAGCTCCACCCGGAGGCCCAGCTCCACCAGGAGGCCCAGCTCCGTCAGGTGGCGCACGTGAAGTCTCCGTACGAACAGCAGCTGGAGCAGCAGCGTCTGGACTCTCAGCGCGCCCTGGAGCACCGGCAGCTGCAGCTGCGCCAGGAGGCCATGCACCTCCAGATGCAGAGGGACCAGAAGGAGAGGGAGCAGAGGTTGAAGGAGCAGCAGGAGACCGAGGAGAGACATCACCGGGACGCCGACAGACAGGAGCGGCTGCTGAGGGAACAGCAGATGAGGTCAGGACTCCTGTCTGTTTCCACGTCTGACTCTCTGTCTCTGTGTCTGTCGCATTCTCTAGTCTCTGTCCCTCTTTTTGTCTGTGTGTGTCTTTGTTTTATATCGACGCAGTCAAATATTTCGCTTTGGACCCGAACCTGCTGACGTACTGTATGTATATTTCCTCATCGATTCCTGTCTCGTCGAATGTTTCTGACAATCTCGCGTCGCACACGGCCAGCCAGTGAGAAAGAAAGGTATCTCTGAGGCGGTCGGATGAGGGAACACAGCTGAAAGTACACTTAGCACACGAGACCCCAAACCACAGAAGAACCGCAAACCACGCGTCTTCCTGCCAAACCTCCCTTTAGTAAATAATTCTATGAGGAGGGTGGGCCAGTGTGTTAACAAAAGCTGCCTTCATGAAAGGCTCACTCAATAGAGCCCTATATTGTCAAGCCCACTTGGAAGCAGATGGACACAAACCAGTGTCTGTAGGATCCAGATACGTGAGCGTAACCCAACATACATCTCAGCGTTAAAGCTGAACCCAGAGTCGATCGATACGCCAGGCCAGCGATCATTTATCACGAGTGCTCATTGTATTTATTTTGCACCGGGTGCGTTGACCTGACCTTATGTAAAAGTGAATGCAAAACAAGCCCGGGACACATTTCCCCCTTGTACCTTTCACGTCAGGGAGAAGAACGACTACGAGAACATCGGGAACGACATCGTCCACGTGGAGGGGGAGCCCGGCCACAACCACGAGGAGGGTGAGACAAACGTCTTCTGACTTTCCGCGTGAGGCCTCGCGGGGGGGGGGGGAGGGCGGAGAGGACTGGCTGTTGCATCCACGTCGATGCAACAGCCGATGCCCTCCCGGCGTGTCCTCCTGGGTCTGACCGCGTGCCGCGTCTTCCAGCAGAGGGAGACGGGCACGTGTTGCACAATGAGGAGGAGGAGGAGGAGGAGGAGGAGAAACACCGGGATCACAGAGTCCCAGCGCACCAGCAGGTACGGCCCCTTCCTCGTCACCCGTCCGACCTCTCGGCCTCTCGCACGCTGACATTGGACTCGATGGCATTGCGACCTGCTGCTGTTTCCGCCTCCCGGCCTGCAGGGGGCAGCAGAGGGCGAGCTGGACCCCGAGGACGACCCCAACAACCAGGGAGAGGATGAGTTCGAGGAGGCCGAGGACCAGCGGCCGCAGCACAGGGTGGTGGCGGCGGCGGCGGCGGCGGCGGTGGCAGAGGAGGGGGAAGAGGAGGAGGAGGTGGTGGGGGACGAGGAGCCGGCGGCTCCCGCCAAGCACGCGGACCCCCGCCCCCACCCTAACCAACGGGCCGTGGAGGAGGAGTTGGTGGTGAGCGTGGAAGCGGGGGGGGGGGGGTGGACGAGCAGACTGTGAATACATGACACTGAACACACACAGAATTCACTGGTTCATGGGAGAGAGCCGAGCTGGTGAAGGGATGATGAGAAGGTCTGGGGTGACGCAGTAGGGAGGTCTAATGGAGACTGTTGGTGTGTTTAGATTGCTGGAAACCCAGATCAACAGGAAGACACCTTGGATGATCAGTACCAGGAAGAAGGAGAGGATGAGGTAACACACACACACACACACACACACTTTGACCCCATGTGTAAATGTATTTCATGATGAATTGGGAGCTGGGTCCAGGATTAGAGAAGCTAAACGTGTGACTGTGTGACCGTTGTTAAGGTGCAGGAGGATCTGGGGGGCGGCAGAAAGAGAGAGGAGGAGGTGGAGGAGGAAGGAGAAGACCCCTACAACGAGGAGAACCTGGAACAGGTGTGGTCTGCAGCCTTGAATCCCGCAATGAATGAATGAATGAATAACGCTTAGCAGGCTTAGCGGTCTCCTCATACGTGCATGAAGTTCCTAGTCTGGACTCAACGTGATCTCCTGTGTCTCCCAGGATGACGCAAAAGATCCGCACCACTCTCCGAAAGAAGGACAACACAGGAAAGAAAAGGAGAACAACGAGGAGAACTACGAAGAGGAAGAGGAGGTGGAGGACGAGGTCATGGTCGGACAGCACAAGGGAACCAATCGGAGGGCGGAGATGTAGAAGATGCGCGCTGACCAATCGCTGCGCCCGATTCCTGTCCTTTATTGACCTTCCATTCTCGCGTTCCCACGCGGAGTCGAGCCTTCCT
Source organism: Phycis blennoides (assembly GCA_900302315.1). Taxonomy (NCBI): domain Eukaryota; kingdom Metazoa; phylum Chordata; class Actinopteri; order Gadiformes; family Phycidae; genus Phycis; species Phycis blennoides. Next base: position 16,821 of record OMKI01057823.1, on the reverse strand, counting down.
CAGGATCACGGGATTGTTTCCGTCTGGAGATAATATTCCCGACAGTACGGGCATGGGAGCTGGACTTTACCCCGGGGAATGGACCGACGTATTTCTGAAAGAACTGGGGAAAAGTTTGTTTGAAATTGTTTTTGTTTCTTTGTCTCGTGTGTCTTTGTGAGTGCTTCTCTGTTAATCCAGTCTGATTCTGTTTTATTTAGCTGTTGCTTGTTACTGAAGATAGCTGGAAAGAATCATTTTTAAGAGATGGAGTATGCGTGGAGCAAATATATATATTCCCATGTGGGCCTTTTTATACATTTGTATTTTAGAAAGTTTGTTCCTGAATTCACTATAGTTACCAGAGTCTTTAGTTCTTTGTATTTTATATTTTGACCAGCATTCCAATGGATCAACGCGTTTTCTGTTATTTATTGATTGTGACAATTTTGACAATCGTGAAATGTGTAACATTTCAGAGTTTTGCCTCCTGAGTCAGTCGAGTCCTGGATTGTTCTGGGATGCCGTCTGGCCGGAGCCTATTGTGTGCAGGACTTCCCTGAGGACGCCCATCGAAGACACGTTTGCTCTGATGTGTTCCCCCATTTAGTGCCTTTATGACGTTGGAAACGTTTGTCCAGATCGATTCGAGGACGGACCCCGTTTATACCGGCAGGCATTGAAGCATTTTGACATCGTCTCATCACTACATCTTTGTAACTTCATACGGAGGGGTGTTTTTGTGAGAGGAATTGCAATCACAACGTTTGCCTACTGTGCAAAGAATCGTAATGTAAGTACTTACCAGTTTGTACATCTGTTTTTTCACTCATTTTAATTAGAGAAAAGTGATTGTATTAAAGACCTCATACATGTGGTAAGAGCATTAAATAAATGCGGTGAAGGAATCTAGCTTATTTCTCCATTTCTTCTCCTGTTGACTGTGAATACTTATAACGTTTTGAGTCGCGTTATTCAATCAGTATTTACGATGAAAACTTGGGGAGGACCAATCTCTAAAATGGAACACAAAAAATAAGCTTTTATGATTAAAGTAAATGGTTAAAACAGAGTACAGGCGAAGGGGGCAGCCGGTGGCAGAGCTGTTGGGGTAGGAGTCAAAGAGACGAGGGCTGAAGAGGAGAAAGGCTGTCGTTCATAAGCTTTATTTCAAAACACAAGATGTGACTACAGTGTGTGCAGGGCACCGGGTACAGGCTCACTTTGGTGTTCGTTACGTCGACGTCATCGCTGACATTTCAGGGCACATTTATCACACGACACGGGGAAGATGCAACAACTTCAAATAAAGGCTATCTAGACTATTTACAATGAATATATGCTACCTGTAAAATACATACAACTCATATAAATACACATGTTCTGTTTAGCTACTGTTTAGCTTTTGGCTGTATTGTTTTAATCAACAAAAAGATAGATTACTACTCCAAAATAGCA
>OMKI01057819.1:64526-80008 GCA_900302315.1 Phycis blennoides | reverse complement strand
ACAAAAAAAAATATATATATATATATATATATATATATATATACATACATATATATATATATATATATATATATATATATATATATATATATATATATATATATATATATATATATATTTATATATCATGAAATGCCCAAAGAAATATGAAGGGACTTAAACCGCACATGACTAAATCATATTGAAGGGTTCCTTCGCAATCGTCGACATTTTCATAGCGAGGAAGAAATTGGGGCAGCAGTTCCCTGGAGAAGATTGAGAAAAGAGGGGAAGGGAGTGAGTGTGTACTTTGAATGTTTAGCTGCTTGAAAATGACAGCCTGTGAGTCCTTGCTCTTAACAATTAGGCTACCATACAACGAACGTCAATCTATGTCCCACCCAGCAAAACATGTAGAGCAGTCTGATGGTGGGAATGTGCTTATCGAAAAGTCTGTGTCTAGTAAATAAAGTCGTCTAGGGCTTCTTTGTTCAGCAGAGATTCAAGTGAAATTCTGCTGAAACTACAGATTTGAAGATGACTCACAGGGAATGTGTGTGACGCGAACTCTTCGGGCTATGTCTCTGACGGAGACCATCTCACCGGAAAGCCGCCACTTCTGCGACTCACAAAGCCCCACTTCTTAGTTAAATTCCTGCATGTGTAACGCAGATAAGGGCCACACAAAAAAGACACCCTGTGAATGCACTTACAATCCAGTCCTGCAAGCCAGTAGGTGGAGCTCAGCATACTTGTCAACAAGTGGTGTCCAGCCGCAGCCCTGGCGTCCAGGGAGAACCTAGGTGGGCTAGTCAATGGCCCAATCTGAATCATAGAGGCCGTGATATGGAGGCGGGGGGATAGTGACGTCAGCCTCTGTCACTCCATGGGTATCACACTGCGTACATTTGAGTGGGAGTAGCCACCACAGCAGTAGCCTTTCCTTCTACGTCATATATGTTACCATATATGTTTTGAGCCCTACACAGCTACCAAATGCTTATTAAATGTACGACGTTTGTAAATTCCCGAGACCAAAGAACATGATTAAAAACAGGAACAGGTAGCTAATTATTTACTTTAACAACCCCCATTAACTCCTACATTGTGTTCTGTATACATTGTAATATGTTCCATTCCATTCTGCTCTATTGTGCTCCATTATTTTCTATTTTATTCGGCTCTATTCTTTTCAATCCTGTCCCTTTTTTTTCATGTCGAACCATAATGAGGAGAGAATGGTTGCTCTTGAGGTTAATAACCAGGGTCGGCATTCAGATTTCTGTTATCCACACCTCTGGGGACAGGTGGTATGGTGGGCTAACAGGTAAAAGAGAAAGAAAAATGGTCTCAGAATAAAGAGGAAGCTCTATCAAATCACGGTATAACACAGTGTTGTAGACGAGGGTGGATGTTTGTGTGTGTGTGCGTGTGTGTGTGTGTGCAATGAGACTGCAGTGTCCCTTATTGCCCTGGAGAGAAAAACGGTGAGACTGCATTTTTCTTTTTTATTTGGGTCATTTCACCATAAAGTCCCTTATTGTTTTGTTATAAACTCCCTGTCACTCCATATTCAACACAGCATAAGGGTGTGTTGTTGTTGTTCATGTAACACATGAACAGACACACAAGTCTGATATCCGAAAAATGATAAGCCACAGATATGTATTTCACTGTTTCATTTCCAAAAATAGCTGTCCAAATTGAAAACGAAAAAGATTTGTGAGCACTGACTAAATGGATTATTGAATTTAAAGGTCAACGTTTTTGTGTTGTTGTTTTTTTTGGATAAAAGAAGCTTTGATTAATGTAACCTTGTGATTACAAAAAGGAAGCTGGAACGCAGCCAGTGGCTTTTCATTGCCGTGATTCGCTGTGATTCCCCAACCACAACCAATTTACATGTGCTCAATTATACATTCAGCATGTGATAAACATGTGCATTTCCTCATTATGAAAAGGAATTATTTATGGCACGCTGTCCTGCTATCATTTGCAGGTCCAACAGGTACAAGTGACGGAGCCCAAGGACACCTGGACATGTCCTCTCCACAAGCTGTCTTTTGGAATAGCTGCTCTATTACAAAGCATTGATAACACAGAACAGCTTTTGGCTGTAAAATGTACATACACAAACAAGGTTGAGGACTAAGATAGCCTATAGGCTATACAAAATATAGTTTTAACTCGCCTAATCCTTGCTTTATTTTCCTTTACTTGTTTCCCTTCTGGGATTTAGAAGCACATCTTATCTTATCTTAAGTCTGCACTTAAGGCCTGGCAGGAATCTTAGAGCCAAGTTCTTATGCAATTATTTCCTTTAGGAATTTAACTTGGGCTGAGACTGAATATGTAGAGATTTATTGTCATATGAATGTGTTCCATGGCCACCAGAACAATGCCTTCACCAGTACCATTTAGCTGACATTTTTATACCAAATATCCACCAGACAGCACAGGCGACAATGCATTCTTATCATTGTTGGCCCCAGTGGGAATTAAACCCCTAACCCTGGCAGTGTTAATTAATGCCTTTCTCTGCCAGTTGAGCTAGACAGGGATTCAAACCCCTAACCTTTGCAGTGTTATTGCCTTGCTCGACTTGTTGCTCTGCACAAGATGAGGCACTGCGTTTATTGTTCTCTCTTAGAATGTATGGCAGAGGATCACAACCCCACTAGGCTGATGGTCAACATTAGCCTGTTAGTGGGGACTAGGCATCTTGAAAAAAATAATTGTTTTGGTCCAAAGATCCCCCCCCAACACACACACGGACACACACAGCGCTGTACATCCACCATCGCTGTATTGAAACGAATCATCTCCCCCTTTCCACACATCTCTGCTTTCTGATGTACGCCTCAGCTATCTCTGTGATTCCCATTGTGTATGCAATGTAATTGGTATTACAACTGCTCTGCCTGTACCGCTTTGTCACATTTCATTATTTATTTGAGCCGTGAATAGACTGATCATTTGCCAACGGATGGGTTTATTGAGCACACATAATGATGCGAATATGCAAAAGGTTCTGCCTCTGAAAAATCACCCAACCACCAGTAACAGTTCAAATCACGTTACATGGCGATGAAGGAAAACTGTCTGAATGTCCACGCTGTAGAAAAAAGATGAGGTAGCTGCAGCGAAACAAATAAATAATCAAAATATCTTTTTTTTCCTCATGGATCTCTGGCCTATGTATGAATGTAATAGTATATAAGTGCCAGAGAGAGTGTGTGTGTGTGTGTGTTTTCATTTGTTCTCATATTTTTGCATGACTGCGGTCACATAAATGTTTCTGAAAACACTTTGCTCTTGTGCATGTTCATCAAACTTCAGATTGCTATTCATTGCTCACACAGCTGCAACAAATTATTGAACAAAAGTGCTATTACAGAATATTGATTAGGTTGTAGTTGATATTGCTCAATCATAAAGTTCGCCCTGACCTTTAAACAGGTGACGCATGTTCTGATGACAGCAAAGGAATGTGAATTATTACAGCCAATATTTGACATACATATTACATTCCTGACTCGTGAGTGAAATAAAATAAATAAATAATAAAGATCCTACCCAGGAAAACCCATAGTTTTTTTGGTATGCTTATTCTTGAACATGTTTCATTGTCAGCTCAGCTTTCAACATTAGTAGCTATTTGATCTATTTGATAAATTAAACCAGAAGATAAGCCTAAATTGTGGTTTGAGTTAACATTGCCTTTAGTGGTGGAGCAGCATTTTCCATAAATGCTGAATAAATGGGATTCGCTTTTGGATTAATAGCTCACTATTACAGTACATGATTTTTAAGGGACAAATAAATAAATAAATATAAATATCATGGAAGGAACACTTTAGGTTAGTATGCTAGGTTTGCGACCCCATTGTGTAATGCGACTTTGTGCAACTTCTATACAAACTGTTGTAGGCCCAATTGTAATTTTCTACAAAAGAAATGAATCACAGCATTCCAGGAAATGGGCTTGAAACCCATGCCCAATGAGAAATCAACAAGCAGTCCTTATTTGGGCACGCAATGTATTGCACTGTGGGAGCGCCACGCCCAAAACACCTTCAGATTCCCATGTTACAAACTTGACTCTAGATCCAGGAAGCTGCTCATTGCCCCCACCCACCCCACCTCTTCTCCTCCATTGTTGAGTTGGGACATCGAAACAGAATCAACCGAAACTCTTAAGAGGATTTGACTCGACCAAAAGCGTGTGCTGTTTGTTTTTTATAGCTGCCTGCTATACTTTTAAACCCTGTTACTTCTTGTAATACGAGAAGCGAGGAAAAGCGGAGTGAACCAAGGGGAATAAAAAAAGGGAGGAAAAGTTTGAGGCCAGAGAGGAATTCTCGCCACCATTTTGAACTTTTAAACTCGTCCTCCAGTGGGCTGTTTGGGGTGAGTTTTACCAAGTTGTCTCTGCAATGCCGAACTACACATACTGTTTGTCGTCGATTTGTTCCGATTATGGCTGTGTGTGTGTAACGCATCGTGTGTGTTGTAACCTTATTCCCGTTATGTTGAGGGGGAAGTTGCTCCGTGTTCCGCTGCTATCGTTAGCTGGGCTAGCACCTGGAGGCTAAAACTGCTAGCCGTGATGGCACTCCTAATACACTCTCCAGTGTTGATCAACCCGGGTTTAATGGTATTATTGTTGACGGTTCACATTCGCACGTTTATGGCGTTCGGTTGGTCGCCGTGTGCACTGTTGGATACGCCCAGGTAGACTTGGGCGAAGTTGATAAAAGTTGGGATGGTTTTGGTTTCGGCCACCCCCTCAGGTGTTGATCCGGATTATATCAGACGATTGCAGGTGAGCAACAAATACAGCTCATCTGATGATGATAATCATTGCGTTAGTCATTGGGTCGAGCTGGACTTGATGGACAGCGCCGTTTTTAATTATGCATCTGTGGGAAATGTGAGAAACCTGTGTGATTATGAACGCGTGTGTGTTAAACGTTCAGCTTTACTCGGTGGATCCCGTCCAGTGAGTTGGACCGAGACTATATTAAGACGTGGTCTGCAGTCCCAAATGTCAGGTTAGGGCTGTGTAAGTATAAGGTGCTGCTCCGAGTCGTGGTTTCTGCCCAACGCAACAGTTGGCACACCCTCATCACTCACTTTTATACCAGGCTCACTCACTACTTCGTTTTAGATGGACAATTGTAAATCGCATGTCGATATCTTACAATAAAACTGTAAACTGGCATCATTTTATATGGCTATGTTATGAAGTCTACAGAGACCTAAGGGCAGCGTTCAGATATTACTTTGGCATTTAACTTTCAACATTGGTATTGACTAGACATAGACGGTATGGGGGTATTTACGAGCGCCACTATTTTTTTAACAGTGCAGCTGACAGCTTTTTAGCTAAATGTACTCAAATCTGAGATGATCACCGCGGATCATCCTGCCTTATCATGCTTGATGGCTAATCGATGAAGCTGCAGTTATTGCGTAGAAGGGATCGGCGAACACGGACCACAATTTAGTATGTTCCGCTCTTAGCAGTCATTCACACGTTACAAACAACGATAATAATCTCTGACTCACGACAAAGTAGGTTAATGCCCCATTTGTAAGTAGTCTGTTTTTTCCCTCCGTCTCCCAGCCACTGGCTCACTGGGGAGGAACATGTTTGACCCTGGTGCATCTCCCCATCTTAGTCTAGAGACACAATCTTGATATGTTGTGACAGGAATGCCTCTGCGTTGTGTGGATCCAAGACATTTGTGTTTGCTTCTGTCCAATCCGTGCTTGTGTTTCTGAACATAAGGCTGGCCAACAGTCACCTGTTGTAGCTTGTCTTATCCACTTCTATCCCCGATTTATCATTTCCAGCATCTGTGAGAACATGAGTACCATTGACACTGCCAACATCAAATTTAAATGGGACCCGAAGAGCCTAGAGATCCGCACTCTGGCTGTGGAGAGGCTGCTGGAGCCGCTTGTGACCCAGGTAAGTGTGATTGTCATGCCCAGCATGATTCTGTTTACACATACATGTGTAATGTAAATAATGTATTTGTAATCAAATGTAACTTCTAACACCTGCCAATACCATGACATGAGTCACCGGGCGTATATATATATATATATATATATATATATATATATATATATATATATTTCTATTTCTATTGAGATGCCCTTATGCATGCATTCGAAATGAATTGCTGACAAATACATGTTTGGGCCAATGTCTTTCTCTTTATCTTGGCCACACACACACACACACACACACACACACACACACACACACACACACACACACACACACACACACACACACACACACACACACACACACACACACACACACACACACACACACACACACACACACACACACACACACCACATAAATGCCCTGAACAACACTCACTATCACCATAAGAGTTTAAAACAAACGAGGAAGTCCACCACCCATGGGGCAAAAGGAGAGCTCTTGGGAATTATGTATAAACGGGACCTCTTGCCCCCGAACCAGCAGTTGATCTCAAGTGGGAAACACGTTGGCATGTTGGCCGTCCATTTGAACTCAACAAAACAAGGCCAAGTAACGCAAAAAAAACCCAACCGAGTCATGACAATTTTATTTGTACGGCCTTTAATCACATTCATCAAAAGGCTATGCGTCTTTGTGTTTCACCCAATGTGTCTGTATGCATACGGAGGCCGGATTATTTAAAAAGATGTGGCAGTAAGTCACAGGATGTAGTCTTGATGCTAACACGGAACCTGCCTTACACACAGGCAATACTGTACGGCCCAGCAGTTTTTTCCACAACTAACTCCTAATTTGACACTGGCCTTTTAGTTTTTCCCCTAACGTGTTTGTATCCGTCTCGGGCTGCAGGTGACCACTCTGGTGAACTCCAGCAACAAAGGACCATCTAACAAGAAGAAGGGCCGCTCCAAGAAGGCCCATGTGCTGGCTGCGTCGGTGGAGACGGCCACCCTCAATTTCCTGGAGAAGGGGGAGAAAATCGCCAAGGAAAGCCAGTTCCTAAAGGACGAGCTGACGGCCGCCGTAGAGGATGTCCGCAAGCAAGGCGAGTCGGAGAGACGAGGGATTGGTTGGTTTCCGGCGCATACAGAACGTCTGCTGTGCAATGGAGGCGTTCAATAATGCACTATCTACATGCTGTTCGCCCCGGTAGAAACCTTTTCTTTAAATAAGAACAGTTGAAAAGTCTGCAAATGAACTCGTGATGCTTTGCTGTGAGGGGACAGGGACATTACTAACATGAAGCCTTGCTTTATCGCCGCGCCACACGCCAGCAGCAGCCCATCTCTACTCGGTGCCCCCTTCTAGGGCGCGTGAGCTCGTAGCTCACTGTGTTTGCCCACAGGCGTCTTGCTCTCGTGCATCAGTAACGATATTCTTTTTGTCCCGCTTAATCCCAAACCCCCTCTGCAGTCTTGGAATTAAAATGTTCACCCTTCCCTATACGTTTGCAAGAAAGGAAAACGGCAGGTTAATTGAAGGGGGTAACCCTGTCAAGTTGTTAAGCACCTCATTTCTCTGTTGCTTTTTGTCTCAATGCATCTTTTTAAAGGCCTGTTTATTGATGAGTGCTGAATGAGTCATTCTTCCTGGGATATTTATTGTGTGTGTGTGTGTGTGTGTGTAGCTTTCCACATCATGTTTTTTTTTTCCCTCCGGGCTAGAGTGATTGGTGGTGTTATTGTCTGTAGTACATCGGTGGATTTGCAAATCCCTGTTGAAATACTAATCAGTTTTTTAGCTGTGAAACGCTTATTGGCGTACACGTTGGAACAGCAGTGCATATTTATAGTGGTTGCATTTTTCCACGGCTATATTTGTGACCATTACTGCGTTAAGGGCTGCATAAGGACATAGTTCAGATATCGGATGCTATCAGGTGTAGTTGAATGGATACACCCACCCTTCTAGTGTGACTCGACGTGCACATATTCCATGCTACGTTTGGTTTTATACTTTCCACTAGTTGGGAATCAGGGATTCTGCTATCAAATCACTGTCCAGTGAAATCCCCTTTGGTCTTGCATCAGCAGGCCTTCTTGTCCAACGAGTCCGACTTCCAAATCCCATTTGTACCTCGGCAGCCCGGGCTCTCCTGTTGTCTTCTGACATGCTTGTAGAGCCCTGTGCATTGGGAACGGGACTTTCATCGGGCGTTGATGGGAGCATCTGAACCTGGCCTCAAGCATGTCCCGTCTGGGGCCGGGGTGATGGGCTGGGCTGCATAAGTGTCAGGAACGCACCAGATGTGCGCTCAATGCCAGTTATCGAACTGTAGTTTCAGTATGTCGTCCGTGGGCACAAATCCGGCCCCCATTGTAAGCCTGTGCCTTAGACTGGCTGTCAGTTATGCCATGCTGCTCAGTGGAGCGTGCTCGGACTGATAATGTGGCCATTGAGCAGGGCTAAACCCTCTCCTGGAATCTGAAAGCATTTTTCTACCCAGCTGTGGCGTACCAGCTGTTTTTAGATGGCAGATAAACTGCCTGAAACAATCATTTGGGGAAGCCTGCGTATGCCATGCATTCTAATGTGTAATACAGTTGTGCAAAACTGTAATTTGTTTTGTTTGTTCGGTGAGAACGCCTAGCTGGAATAGACGAGATGCAATTTAAAACCTAATGCAACTCGATATGTTTGCATATATCTGTTGTAGTTTGATATCATCACTGGCGGGCCATAAAATAACAGCACCCAGTGAAAAGGCATTTGGCAGGTCAAAAAATAATGTAGGCGTATCTTTAATGATTTTCACGGAGCGATTCAATTGTTACATGCCCTGGCTCTCACGGAGAACTTGAGGCCAAACCACGGCCTCCTCAACCTTTCCCAACTAGAGGCATTTGTGGCCTTCGGAGCCGTTCATACGGTTGACGGACTCTCCGGTGTCGACCGACGGGTGATGAATGAGGTACATTTAGATGTCGACAAACTCCCATCCAATGTTCCAATGTCTTGTGAGGCCGTCTCCAAGGGACCGGAGGAGCGGCGTCCACGTCAGGCCGACTGCGTCCCGCCTGTGTTTTGGGGTTTTGGCACTGCTTAAGTGTTTTTGAGAAGCAGACACTTCAGTGCCACTGGTTCAAACTATGCCGTGTGTTCTTTTGTCGCTTGATGTGGCGGTGCGAGGGCTGCAGGTCACGTCACACCAAAATCCACACAAGAGAAGATTAGACAGAGCTCCCATGAGGAAAAACCGATAAAATAATTGCGAGTGCGTATATAAAAAAACAAAACAAACATGCAGACAAAATCAGCCGCAGTGCATGAGGGATGTGGCTGCGTGTCCTCGAACATCCTGGTAGACTAGACTAATAGCCAGTCGGTTAACTCCCTGCTCATTTTTCTCATGAATTCTGCCTAATCACGCCGATGGTGGGGGCCCATTTGAGTATGCTTGCCGAGTTGCCGTCTCCCCCGCTTACCCATGCCGCGGCCCCCTTTTCAGTCTCCTCCCTTTCTGACGGTGACTTTGTCCTTTTTCGCGCCATACATTTTAATCATTTCATCCCATGCTCAATGGGATCCAGGTAAGCGCTAGATGGATGGGGGTTTATTAAAGGAGCACTGATCGCTATCTGCCTCCTTTTTTTTTTTTTTTAAATGGCCTTATTGATCCGGCTCGCTGGGGGGAATAACACCCTGAAGACGAGCACCGCGTCAGATCCATGTGTGATCATTTGCACCAGCTGCTTTTACCCTCCGCTTGGGAGCCAAGTGGTGGTCAACCTCGCCTGAGATCTAAGATTCGTCGGATTGAACTATATGTTTTTGTACTCTCTGTGGTGATTGCCTGCTTCCACAAGCGTTCAGTGTGAACTTTATCCTCATTTTATGGTGACATCGGGTGGTTCCTCGAGTGCTCTTCAAAGATTCAGCACTGTGCACTTATTGCTATTCTTAGAAGCGTTGTATTCATGAAAACGTGATCTGTACCGGGTTTGACAAAAACAAGGTTTTTGGCAAATGTTTACAGAACAAAGCATGCGATGCTTTCCTAAAGTTTTTAATTAGTTAGTTGGTTTCACAATAAAGCTGTATGTTTCACCCCTAGCTACAATGTAGAAGAGGACACGCATATGAACCATGGTGAACTAAATGGGGACCCTGTGGGACCATGGCCCTCTGCTCTCTCATAAGATGTGTGTATGTGCTCTTAAAATATAAAGCTTGATTCTATGCTCCGAGGCCGACCCGTGCTTAACCCTTTTCTTGTGCGATAACATTTGGATTTAATATTACCAAGCAACATGATTCACACGTCAGTTGTTGTTACCCGCTTCGTTACGGTGGGTCACCAGGGCGCTCTCTCTCTCTCGCTCACTCTCCCTTGGTTCTGGGCAGTGCTGAACGTCTATAGGTGACCGAGCTGTCCAAGGACGCAAATGGATTGATGTATGATGAGGTCGGGCCGGTTTCTCCCAATGCTCATTGTTTGGTGGGGGGTAGGGGTGCACTGTTCATAATGGCGGGATATAAACTCAATTTGTGGGCCCAGTCAACTGTGAAAGCCCATCCAAAGTAGGACAAAGTGTGGACCGGACAAACCAGACAGCCTTTGTCATCCGGTTGACCCCCTTTTCCCCCTCTCGCCCCCCCCCCCCCCCTCACACCACGGCTGTGTGTCAATATTTGTGTCTGTGCCGGGCATCTGTGAGCCCCGCGCGGGGTGTCGGCATCGCGCACACGAAACCCGCGGTGAACCCATCCAGCCGGCGTGAATGCGGCGGCCTGCGTTTTGCGCCTCCACATCCTTCCCCCCCAAACGGAGACTTTCTAATGCAATTAACTTGGAAGTCACCGCCGAGCCTCTTGGGTATTTGGCTATTAGTTCCTGTGGCGCTTTCAGAGTTACAAGAGTCGAGGAGAGGAATCCGGAGATAAAGGAGGACATTCCATTTTCTCTCTCTCTCTCTCTGTGTAGTTGAGACGCACTCCTGGGCCTGGCTTAGAAGCCAACAACGTTGCTAAATTTGCGTGTTGCCTCTCGCCTTGGAGTGGAGTGTCATGGGAAATTATTTGTCGTTGTCGCAGATGGCTGGATGAGTGGAAGGACACTCGATAGGTGGACTGACAACGCTGGGGAAAAGTGATTGCGAGCCAAGTCAGGTTCACGTCCATTTACACTTGTGCACAGATGTAAATCTCGCATGGAGTGGAAGCTGGTGTCATGAGTGGTGATGGGTCACCGTATTATAGTGAACCCGTTGAGGCGTACACTTACAAAAGGTGTGCTGCTGTCGGAAAAGTAATGAAGTTGACATAGACGCACACCGAAATCTCAGATGAAATGGTATTTAATGCCGCGCTTAGAGTCTCATCTTGCCCAAGCTGTGCGCATTTTTTACTTCAATGTAAATTTAGCTGGTAGAAAGATGCCTGTTGCTACAATGCACAACAGGAAACCAATGGTAAACCCCACCTGTTATGGATTGGATCAAGGCTACGGCTCTTGAGGTAAATGCCTGTATATATGTGGTACAACGTCGGGTTTGTGTGTTTTCATTATGCTCTGCGGAAGATGGAGGAGCTTGTGAGGTTTGGACGACGACGTAAACAAACAGCAGCTATCAAACACAAGCCGAGAATACATCTGTATCGACCGCAGGCGAAAAGAAAGTGCTGCAAACACTGTTGACGCCGCCATTGAGCCTCACAATGCATTGTTTTGACCCAGCATGTGGCAATCAGCAAGTAATTTGCCTGCATGAATGCTGTGCACTGCAAGCTTGGCACAATATTGTGGCACCGCTCCCCTCCCCCGCATAAGTGATTCGCTTTGTGACCCACCGCAACAATATTTTAGTTTTGAGCACTGGATATCGTCGTGGAAAAAAAACAACTCATTAGTAATGCATATACTGTTGAGGTCACACAGGAGGCATTCATTGTTAATTTCATCCAGCTTTGAACTGTTTCACTTTAATACGCTTAGAAAAGTGGTTCACTTTAATGTAATGCAGTTTAATAATAAGATTGGAGAAAGGATCACTTTATTGCACACTTTTAAGTCTAAGGAAAGACGCCAAATAGGTTATCCTTGAACCAATAGTAACTGTTCGTAAATACAGCCTTGTTATTTGAAAATGTCACCTGGCTGACTGATCAGTTGTCAATTTTAAAAGGGAGGCTCATTTACCCTTTGATATTTAAAAAACAACAATTATTTCCCCAGATGACCCATGTGAAAATAATTGGGTTTAGTAAAATATGCTGCTCTTATGGACAACCAACATTAATTGGCCTTTCATCAATGTATTATAACTTATTTGCAACAAACTGGATATTGTGCATGTAGGTGGATGGTAATTAAATCCTTCAGCATTTGATGGGAATGTGCAAATGTGGCAGTGTGTTAGCTGTGCAGGCGTTGTGTGAGGCAGTGTAGAGTCCTGCTAAGTTAAAATGTTAAACCTTCCACAGCTGACATGTTGAAGTCAACATTTCTGAATTTGGAGTTGCATTGCTTAGCTTTGGGTATAACGGCACACATAATTAACACTATGTTGAATAACAGGACCTCAAGACATTTAATTTCACCCGTGTCCGTGTGCTTATTTTCAGTGTCCTGGTTAAGATGGACCGACATGCTCTGGAGTAGAACAATGTCGACGCAATGATATAGCTGCCGCTTTTTAATAGATACATTCGCTCCCCTGGATATCCATTTCCTTCACACCCACACACACTGCACAGTGGGCTAAATAGGGACTTTCACTCTAGCACACACAGAATTGTTATGGCTGAGACTGCAGGCCACCTGCGGATATTTGCCTGGATGCAGGACTCTTTGATGATATTGGGTAATTTTTCCTTGGGCGCGATGAACCTGTGGAGGGCACTATGCAAGGAGAATGAGTAATTTGTAACGAGCCCCCCACATCCTTCTCTGAATGCTTTCTTTTTTTCTTTTTGTTTCCACTGTTGTCGTTCCACAGAGCCCTGTGTGTGTTCTCCCAGACTCTTGCAGGGTTCCAAGTCACAATAGCGATGCCAGTCTTTCTCGCATAGTGTTTTGCTTGAAGCAGCGTGACGCTGTTTCCTATAGTCAAATAGCAGTAATGAGTAATTTGTAACAAGCTCCCAACATCCTTTTCTCAAATAGCAGTAACTAAAGTAGCCCACTTATTGATGTTTTAATGTCGTTTCAAACGCTGCCTTCAATTTTGCAGTCAATAATATGATCAGTGGTGTATAACGTCCCACCTTGTATGAAAAAAACCCCCAAAACATTTCCCATCCTTCCATCCTTTTGTGCCAATATTGTATGCTTATTCCAGCTCCTAGTTTTGATCCGGCTACAGCACTTCCGACTGCACCAACAGAGTCTCACATGCGTCTCCCTGTTCTTTCACCATCAGGGGACTCCATGAAGCTGGCCTCTGGAGAGTTTGCCGAGGACCCCTGTTCTTCCATGAAGCGGGGCAACATGGTCCGAGCTGCGCGGGCCCTCCTCTCCGCTGTGACCCACCTGCTGGTGCTGGCAGACATGTCTGATGTCTACAAACTGCTCATGCAGCTCAAGCTGGTAAACCCCCCCCACCCCACACGTTTGGCCATACAGGCCTCCGCTGTGCTGCACGTTTTTGCCCGCTCCCGTGCGCGTCTGTCGTCCGTCCTTGTTGACAATTGCGACGTGCACCGCGTGTTTCTTTTCAGTTTTTCTAAAGAATTGTTGGCCTCTTATCTGTCTGCTCCTTGTTGACGGTCAGCATGAGCAGTAGACATTTATAGCCATGTGTCATGCAGGTTCTTTCAAACACCTACCCATTTATTTTCACTCTTATGTGAGGAATACAGGCTGACGCCATTTTGAGCCATAAATTCTGTTTTTTTTTTTTTATCTGCTGACTGAAATGTATTTTGATCACCACTGCTCTAAATCATGCTGCGCTTTGGGCAATACATGAGAGATCACATGTCTTTTGTATTAGGATGACAGTTTACAAATGTCAAAATACATTTTTGCGTGTTTATTTGAATTGAGTGTTGATTGTAGAAAGGTATTTTAATTTATTTGGTTTTAGTTGAATGTTATTCTGGTGCATTGCTAACAGCTAGGACACAAAGTTGTCTTGTTAATTGTGATTGCAACTGGGCACTTTCACAAAATGAACAGAGAATGAGTCATTTTCAAAGTTTTCTTTTTTATCCAGGAACGGAACAGCATAATCGTTTGGTTTCTTTTGTGTAATAAGGACACTGAACACAAGTTACTGCTTTCAGTTCAGTTCCCATTAATAAATCCACAGATGACACATGATTAATAATAACAAATTAAACCCTATCCCAAAAATATATACAGTAGATTTTTTACAAGCCTATATATTTTGGTGAAATTCGCATAACGATAAATGCCATCAATTTATAATTGCTCACGTAGCTGAGTTGAACCACTACCATGTATGCCCAAGTCATAGCGCCAGGCTTTTATCTTATCATAATTCTTTTTTTAAAGCTGCCTACTTCATTATCTTCCATCTGTCAGCAAGTCGAACAAGAACACATGCCATGGTCAGGAGCTGGCTAATGTCCAGATGACTTTCACATGCTTAAAATTAAGTGGACTGTAGACTGTGCTGAGCTTATCACTGGGTGGTCTTACGTAGATGTTCTGTACATTTATACACAGTTGACAATCATTGCAGAATATTTTAAGATTGATGTTGTTTTTTTCAACAGATGCCCAATGATTGGCTGACGCACAATGTGTTGCGAGAGACGATAATAGTTGGACAAAGAAGACATGATCTTTGACCTTATTCCACCCGTTCTGCTCTGTTCTCTAGGTCGAGGAGAACCTGATGAAGGTGCGTAACGCCGGCACCGAGCAGGACCTGGGCATCCAGTACAAGGCCCTGAAACCAGAGGTGGACAAGCTCAACATCATGGCTGCCAAGAGACAGCAGGTAATGCCACGGAGAGCCGGGAGTCAAAATGCCGGCG
Organism: Phycis blennoides; assembly: GCA_900302315.1. Lineage (NCBI taxonomy): Eukaryota > Metazoa > Chordata > Actinopteri > Gadiformes > Phycidae > Phycis > Phycis blennoides. The sequence goes on along the minus strand of OMKI01057819.1, from coordinate 65,055 downwards.
CTGTAATGCATGCTCTGTGGCATGCATGAGGACACCTTCCCGTGGTTAGGGCGAGGATCCGATGGCTTCCTCACGTAATAACCTGCGGTTTTGTATTGTACACACCCGGGCAGAGCCCCGGGGGGAAACGGCAAGCGAGTGATGGTGTGCCCCCTTGCTTTTGTTAAAAGATTAGATGTTGCATGAACAATCTCCTTATTACTCGTCTAAAGGTAGGAGGGAGGGACGCAGGCAATGGGGCAGGAAGAGGATACACAGGGTGAACGAGCATGGCTGACAAAAAACATTTTTGTGGAGATCTAAACCGGTGGCTGTTTTCTTTTTTTTCTTTTTTTTTTTTTGCGTGAGCGTTAGTCATGAGTGAAGTATATTTCATGATTATATTTCCAGGTGAAGCAACTGAATAATGGGATAAGCATCACTTCCCCATACACATGCAGATTCTCAACTCTCTGTTTTGGAACCGTCGAATATACAAGGTGTGGGGGGGGGGGGGTAATTAGTGTTGAGACTTAAATTTGAGTTACTG
>OMKI01057819.1:45740-64506 GCA_900302315.1 Phycis blennoides | reverse complement strand
GGGTGTTGGGTGGGGGGGGGGGGGGGGGGGGGGGGGGGGGGGGGGGGGGGGTAATTAGTGTTGAGACTTAAATTTGAGTTACTGTTTACTTTTCTCATTATTGTTGGGATCGTAACCGAATCAAGCTGTCAAAGAAGTAAAAATCTTTTGATCTTGTTCACTGGGTCGATATCGGTGCATTGTTTAAGTTGTAGTAGCTCAAGTTTCCTCACTCGGGTGCTGGCAGCGAAGTGGAAAAACAATACGCCTAATTAATATAATCTGCTGATCTTCAGGCTGACCTCTATTTTTAAGGAATTGTTAAAAGTCTTTATTTTCTGACTGAACATAATGAAGTTTGTCAGAGTGGAGCAAGAGAATGCATTCAGCACTATATTATGGATTGTGTTTCCCCTCCTAATTGCCTTCCTTGCTGCTTGTCAGCAGTATGGTGTTTGGTTGGAAACAAAGACCTGCATATTCTTTGCCCTCCATTTCACATAATTTAGATGTGGTAATTCCCACATTAAGTGCAATGATTTTTAAACCCAATGGGGAGGATAAAAAGACCAGGTAGCACTGGGGACTGCACCCATTTGTAAAGACTGCATTATAGCTATTGTATAGTTGGGCCTCTAAGGGCCTTGCATAAAATATTAAACCGGTGTTGCACTGCTAAGTTAAATATTGGATATAGACAGTCTGGGAATGTATATTACATTTTGTCTCGGCTTTGGAAATGCTTGCACTTAGTAAATTATGTATACAAAGTATTGCCAGGGACAGAAGGTAACGTACTCACTGACATTGTGTATACTAAGGTTTTTAGAATGGACAAGGTCTAACATTTCAAAAATGTTAATTGGCTATTTAAATACTATTGTCCTTTCCAAAGCTAAGCCTTTATTATAAAACGCTACTCTAGAATATGTGGCCCAGTCTTCCATTTGAATAAAATGCATATAACAATTGATAAGTCATGACTGTTTAGACTGCTGGTTGCTAATGGTATTGTTAATTGGTAGTATTTGATATAGACAAGACATTTACATTGGGTTACTTTTTAATCTTATTTTCTCAGCACAACGCAGATAATAGGAAATTGTGAACTCATTTGGTTTTCACAAATGTTTCACTGAGGCACTGTTGACAATTGGGCAGAAAAAGAGCTGTCCTGCCTTTTGTAATTGTACAGCTAAATGGTGCTCTGTTTTCTTGTTCTACTGCACCGTAGCCTGCAATATCCATTCGTATCCTTTTTTGTAACATGCACTTATTTCAATATATTGTTGCAACAGAATGTGTTGGTTCACAATAGAATAAACAATTGTCTGAAACATAATTTAACATTCTATTCCCCCATAGCTCAATGGATTCTGGCTCAGAATCACGTGTCGTGTACTGTAATACTCCATCGCTCCCTCGCCCTCTTACCCATGTATTTAGTCTTTGGTGGCGCTATGGTTGTAGCTTGTCTGAATATATGATGACTTTAGAATGGGGAAGTTTATGTACAACAAGGTGTCACGGTTAATATATTGCTGATGGTGAATAAAACGTGCAGTGAATGGCCATTGAACTAAAATTGTCAAAATGTGCATTTCCATTTTAGGAAATAAATGTTATGGCGAGGATGTGTTCCAAGTATCCTTTGGCCTGATTCTGATTGGTTCATCTCTATTCAGATTTATTTTGAATGGATATGTTTTCCCCACACAAATGCATTCACTATAGTGTCAATGTGTGAACCTGCATCTTTCTGTTTGTAAAGCATAACAAAATAGTGTGACTGTTTTCCAATTGAATTTGCTTTTGATTGCAATTATGATCAAAAACATTATGGCTGGCAGAAATGCTGTACAGTAGAGTAATGAAGTGAAGAGTTTAAAAGATTTTGTTCAGTAGATGCTCTTTGCAGTTGAAAGAAAAGAATAGGAATGGTGTTTGCAAACTGGCAACTCTTTAATTTTGACTGTGCAGGTTTTCTGGTAAAAGCCATTGCTTGTATAAAAAAAGTATACAATACAAAAATGTGTCCTGAATAGCAATCCATTAAATCGCAACGGCACAATGTAATGACCTGATTATGACTGTGTTGCGTTACCGCAGGGGACAGAAACAAATCTGGGTCACCCAGAGCAAGCTTTGTCACACTTAAGTGTCTCCGGGAGGGTGTAACAGGCCCATTTACAATCCAAAGAATTATATTCCTCCACTGTACACACATCAGGGGAACTCTACATATCGGGATTTACTTCGGTTTGACCTCTTCCCCGCAAAGCTTCAAGTCATTTTTGCGTTTTGGCTTTAACCCTGTGACCCCCCCCCAACCCCCCCGTCGGCTCCCAGCCACCCCCCCCCCTCACGCCCTCCATTTTGTTTTCCCCCCTCGCCCGCAGGAGCTGAAGGACGTCCACCACAAGGACCAAATGGCGGCGGCCCGCGGCGTCCTGCAGAGGAACATCCCCATGCTGTACACGGCGTCGCGCGCCTGCCTGCAGCACCCCGACGTGGCGGCCTACAAGGCCAACCGTGACCTCATCTACAAGCAGCTGCAGCACGCCGTGTCCGGCATCTCCAACGCCGCCCAGGCCACGGCCACCGAGGACTCCGCCCTCCACCCCGCGGGCGGCGGAGAGCTGGCCTACGCCCTCAACAACTTTGACGTGAGTCCGCGCACGAGTCACACTTTTTGATTTGTCTGGGGGTGATCGGTCTGACCGGATTTCCAAATAATACTGGATGTCGCTTTTAAGAATGATTCGGTTGGAAAAATATTTCAAACCGCATATCTGCCTTCATCAACACTTTTTTTTTGTAAGTTATTATTATTTGTAAAATTTTCAGCCAAACAAATAGGAACTTCTTGTTACTCTGAGGCACCAGCTGTAGGACAATGTGCATTTGAGATGCATAAGATTCACCTTTTGTCCCTGCTCTTGTGAACGGTGGTATTTCATGAAATATGTGGGTGTTTCTGTGTCATTTATGAACATGCCTGCTCGCCTCTCACTGAGCCCACTTTAGGAGAACTACAGAAGTACATTCTTCCGCCTCGCTCTGTAGAAAACAGAACATGCCGAGTTTTCATTGCATTGTTTTCAGATCATAAATATTTGACCTGGCAAGCAGCAGCTTCCTTTCATAGATGTCTGTGAACTGAAGTGCTCAGGGCCTGGTATCATCGTAGACAGTAGCCTTGCCCTGACCTGAAAACTAGCAGTGTTGAACTCCCCGTGCTTGTTTTGACAATGCGGGTAATGCGAGGATCATACAATATCCAGTTGGTATTGTTGTTGCTATTTCAATATAGACCAAGACAGTTATATTTGGCCTTATTATAGGACCTCCGGTATGATTAATGTCACTGGATTCAGTGACAAATTCACTAGTTTTTCACCTAACCATCTAGGAAAAAAACAAACTTGATTTCACTTCAACCTGAAATCAATATGTAACAAATTGCTCTTGTACTAGTCTCACAATTGAGACTTTGGCTAATGCCTAATGTCTCATGACAGATGAGCTCACATCTGGGTGAACGGGGTGTTTCACTTTCACTTCATATTTGTCTCCACCAATCATTTTGCCGGAGGAGGGGATCTGTAATCCCCTATTTGGTGAATACAAATGTGGCCAGTTGTAGGAAACTGTAAGAAAGGGCCTGTAAAGGTTTCAAATCAACGCCGTCTAGACTTGCTACTGAATTACATTTACATTTTAGGGCATTTAGCAGACACTTTAATCCAAAGCGACTTACAAAAGGACATTTGTCAGAAATACTCCATTCACACTTACAAATGAGTTTTGTTTTCAACCAGGAAGTTCTGCTGTAACATAGTAAGACTGCTAGATTAGAGATTGCGCAAACATTGAGTTATTTACATGAATCTATTTACAAGTCATAGATTCTATGACATAGCTCAGCATTGCTCAGTATTCACATCAAATGCCCAAATAATCCCCAAATGGATAAACAAAAAATATTTATTCTCTTGGTGAACCTTGTTTATGCATAACTTCTCCTTTTTTAAATACCAAATGGTGAAAGTAAGTATGCTTGCCTATCGCTCTGGGCTACTCAAGTATTTTAGTTTGAATCCTGTTAAGTTTCAGCTGCTGAGTTGAAACCCATTAAATGGATGCAATTAAATGTGATTCCATTGACATTTGGGAAATGTTTGAAACCATACATGCCATATTTATAAATTGAAGGAAATATCTATCATTCAACTATCAGTAATTTCACCTTGGATCATCATTGCAGATGAATGAGTTGCCCAAGTTTTATTTAATTACATGAGGAGGATAACCACAAGTTTATGTTTGGCACTTCACCCACCATGTCACGTCCCACCCACGTCCTGTTCAAATCCTGCTTTTTTGCTTTTGCCAACTAAAGGGTAAAGGGGCATTTAGCAGACACTTTTGTCCAAAGCCACTTGCAATCAGTACATTTGTGGGGTTCGACATGTGGACAGTTGGAGGGGGATCAAGGGGATCGAACCGCCGACCCTACGGTTGGTGGACGACCCACTCTGTCCACCCGCTCTATCCACTGAGCTACTGCCGCCCCAAGTGGTGGTGGTGGAGTGGTGCAATTAAGAGGACAAGGACTTTTCCATGTAATGGAACCTTACCCACGCAATCAATTAACCAAGACTAACAATGGCTAAAGGTCGCTGATCAGTTCCTTGTCCCACACTGCTCATTTGTCTACCTCGCCTCCATATCTTTGGAACTTGTGGAGGAGGTTGAGACATTTCCAGTCTGTTTCCTCCTTTAATGATGAGATAGGACTTGAGATTAAGCAGCTCTCTGTTTAATCCTTAACATACTTAATTTGCTCTTGACCATTTGTCTTCTGTGGTTCTTGCAGCATGCCTCTGATGTTGTAAGACACAAGGGGACTCTTGCATCACAGGGTAGTGGTGGTTAATTGTGAAAATAAATCCCTTCTTGTTCTTGCCATTGGGTTTCCTGGATAATTGTATGGTTTATTTCACTAATAGGCTGAAGAATCTATGAAGCCCTCCATTGTCCGTATGAGTTCAGGTTTGCAATTGAGTAGGTTGAACAGAATAACAATTCAGAACACCTCATTGTGTTTGGAGATGTATTCCCAAATCTTAATCTAATTTCACTCTCCATGCTCAACGATGTAAGGTAGATGTTTTGGTTTGTAGAATGTCTTGTGAACCGTAAATGTTGGCCGATGTAGTGAATTGGCTGGTGTCTTAAACAGAAGTCGAACTGCTCCAAACGTATTAGATCAAGCACACACTCTCAATGCTTCACATATATGCAACTCATTTAGAAAGCTTTACAAAGACATTTCCCATGAATCTGAAAACTAATAGTCCAAGCTTAAAGGTTCTCAATAATTTGAATAAGTTATTCTTACTATTATTCCTATTTTTTTTTTTTTTAGGAAAGCAAGATATGTGCAATACAATCCTGATATTTTCTATACCCGCCTTTGTTTCCATTTGCAAAGTGCCCACTTTATGCCCACATCTGCTCTTTAGAAAGCAAGTGAAAAAAATGATTTGCTGGTTGGGATGATACTCAAAGAGTGAGGTAAGCAAGGCAACCCGCCGTATCTTTTTAAGCATCGAGGCGTGTGGGAAACAGTGTTTGAGGTTGTGTGTTCTGAGGGCCCTTGGATCATTTGTACTTTTGACAAAGGATTTCCTCACTGTTGGCGTTGAATGTTTCAAAAGTGAGGGGTGTGTGTGTGGAAGCGTAACGTGCGAGCGCACACACACACCCAGGGATCGCCCGTCAATAACGACAGCCGTCCCCGCGACGGATAGTCTTCGTGGGGACAAACCGAGCGATAAGCAGCGGTATTCATTACACAAGGTATGACTGCAGCTCTATCTTCATTGGGAACCGTAGTTTCCTGTCGTCACATGGCAAGTTTTTGATTCACTCGCAGGCAATTTACAGACAAGCACTTTTCAGCTGCCCAAATTCAAGTGAAAGGCAAAAATTAGCCAATGAGTCACACACACACACACACACACACACACACACACACACACACACACACACACACACACACACACACACATGCACACACGCGTTTCTTTTTTCTTTCCCTCTCCTCTCCCTAGTGCCTGTTGCCATGGCAATATGACACGCAAGCAGAGGAGGTCAGATGAGATAAAGTGGAAGGGGCTGGTAGTGGGCTGTGATGGAAGGTGGGCCGCCCAATAAACCGGATTTCTAAAAAACGAATTGTTGAATATTTTAGTGCCGACAGAGGCGTCGGTTTGTATCGCGGGGGTTGATTGCTTTCTTCCACGCCCCCCCCCCCCCCCCCCCCCCCCCCGCCCCCCCCCCCCCCCCGTGCCCCCCCCCCCCCCCCCCCCCCCCCCCCCCCCATGGACACGAACGAAGCATTCTCTCCGCTCTCCGCCCGTCTGGAGAAGTAGACAGCTCTTTAAGTTTGAGCACATCTCTGTGTGGCTCAGGAGAAGGGACACGCCGTCCAGCCCCCCCCCCCCCCCGCCGAGGCTCGTCTGTTGAGGGATGCTGGTCCCTCGCCATATGACACTTTATTTATCTTCGGCGGCGCTTTGACACATTTGTCAGTGGTGTTCTTCATTAGAAACGCTGCACATTCGTTTCGAATAACAACTACTAAATATGCATCTTTTTCCATGCCCTTTAAAACATTCTTTAGTTCTAAAGTTCCTGGCAAACAAAAAGCCCATTGTATTATCTGATTATATTGCCCACCGTGATCATGGTGTTCTTTGGACGGCAGCCAGTGATTCTGCGGGATATATGTTTTACTCCAGAAGGTCTGGATATACATTTTATTTTTATTTTTCGCCATTACGTTTAGACTACAAAATAAAAAGTTTGCCACAAAAGTTTGTGTCAGCGTGTTTTTATCAACTGCTTTTTATTAGTATTATATATTTTAATCGCTGCACTTGACTTTGACAGTGCATATATACATTTAGAAGGCCGTTTACTAAAAACGAATAACCGCGTGCCATTCCTAAGCCATATATACACGTCTAAATGTATTAAATTGGTAGACTGTGTCCTCATTTGACAGATCCAAGAGCCCTCTGATCAAACTATAAACCAAGGTATCGTGTTTGGGACTTGAGGCCCATAAAGTGACGGCAGTTAAGCTGTCAAAACTTCTCCCCTTAGGTTTTACAGCTGTCCTGTCATATTCTGTCAAATCAACCCGCGCTCCCTGTGCTCTGAGAGGGGAAAGATGCGCCGTGTCTCAAGCCTCCAACCCCCCCCCCCCTTGAGTAATTCAACTCCTGTTGCATCTTTACAGAAACAAATCATCGTGGATCCCCTGGCCTTCAGCGAGGAGCGCTTCCGGCCCTCCCTGGAGGAGCGCCTGGAGAGCATCATCAGTGGCGCCGCCCTCATGGCCGACTCCTCATGCACACGCGATGACCGCAGGGAGCGCATCGTGGCCGAGTGCAACTCTGTCCGCCAAGCTCTCCAGGACCTTCTGTCCGAATACATGGGCAATGTAAGTACCCTCTTTTCTTCACCCGGCCCTTCACACGCCCACGCTGAGAGAAAGGCCACGCCCCCAGTACCAGCTTTAAACTGATATTTGGACGCGAGTTTCAAAGTGGGCAGGCTTATTCTTTCCCTCATGAAGTTGCCGTTACACAGCTCTATGGTAAAGATAAATGTGTAAATATATACATGTTATGAATGTACGATTTGTTTCCATTAGTCGGAAATCACACGCATACATTGCTCATTAAATTATATTATCAATTATTAAAGGGGCTTTTCTTTTCAAAGGATATTTTGGAAGTTGGTGTCTAGTATGGGATCGATCTCAATTGTATTTACTAACTTGTTTCAAGATAAGTGGGCATGCTGTCCTAGGTAAATGTGCCTTTTCTCAGCCGATTACATTGGAAAAGTGCCAACACCTCCCTATGCTTATGATGCAGGAACACTTTCCCTAAAGGAATCATTGTGTCTGGGTGCGCATGTCACACATTAAAATGTCATTAATTCTTTTATTTTATCCCCTGTCAGCACACTTCTTAATAAAAAGCCATTAAGGGTTTCATATAGGTTTCAGAGCAAATAGTTAGTACACAGAAGGTTTACTCTGCTTATTTGTGTTGTGCTTGATCTGGAATTGATTGGTGGCCCCACAAGTTCAAATGTACGTGTAGTCTGTGTGACAAAACGAAGGTTAATGTCTTCGAATGAGCCCCTGGAATCATTGAGGCTGCCAGGGGTCAGGTAGTTTCACAAATCAGACTTTAGATTAATATCTGAAGTCTGATGGCAACACGCTCAGATCTTGTGGTGTTTCACAAACGCAAATCGCAAAGTGTCTCAGAACTCAGAAAAACGTTATTGCCAACTAGGTTTGCACCTACGAGGAATTTGTCTTGTCTTGACCCGTACTGTACACGGGTACAGATGAACACTGTGTAGACAGGTGAGGTCTTTGGTAGAATATCTCCATAACAAAACCGGAAAAAGGCATTGCTCCGCAGTCCTTGTTTCCGCTGCTGGCTCCGATATTTGGGGTCAAGACATTTCTAAAATGAGAAGTTGGAATGTACCATCTCAAGATTTACTGAGGGCATCCGTCACCGTGTTTTAGTTTTTTACTCAAATTGTTTTGTTTGCCACTTGTTGGCCCTGGAATCAAATCTAAGACTGTATAGTTCTTGATTACTGCTTGTAAGTAACGTGGAAGGAAATCACAATTATAAAAAGATTATGCTCATTTTTAGCTCAATTTTTAGGTACTCATGTTGTCCTCATTAAGAAACGCTGAGACTAGTCTGCGAGCTGTCTGACTCGAGTGGGGGAAGTTTATGATGGTTTTCCATCAAATGTATGCCCTTAATCTCAATATTTATCAACAGTTAATACATATTGTTCTCTGCGTATGTCATGGTTTCCTCTACATTTGTTTCTCTCCCTCTCTGGCAACATCTGTGTTTAAACCACCATCTGAATCACCTTCTGGTGATTTAACACAGGAATTGCTTTTTCCTTTTGATAATGACAGAGCCATTCAGCCAGACAATGTCGTATTAGTTTGGTCATGTCTTATTTCACAAATCTATGTACTTCTTAATTCTGCTTTGGCAATGTAGATGCTTACACATCAGAACCAGCAGACCTGCCAATTGAATTCATGAAGTGGGACAAATGGTCATGTGTCTGTACAGTTTGTCACGGCTCAAAGGCGTGTGCTGCACGGCTTTGTTTCTTCCCAGTAGACACATTTGGCAAGTGGATCACAGTGCAACCATGTCCTTGTTTATAAGTAGAAAAGAATTAAAAATGTCCCATCGGTTTGTAAGCCACTATTAAATGGCCTTAGATATAGTGGAGTGCAGTGCCACCCATGACAACAGATTGCATGTATGTACATGTAGTCCTTGATTGACTTGCCCCTTTAACATATTACCCCCTGGAAGCGCCTCTGGGGGGAAATGACTGTCAGGAGGAGTGGGTGGTGTGTCAGGCCTGCCACGGGAAGTGGCAAATGTGCTGTAGATGTCTGCTCACTGCCATGACCCGAAATGTTTGCCGATACACCGTCCCCTTTTGAGGTCAATTCAAACGGTAGCCTGTAACAAGTCATCTTATCCAGAGAGGACACGAGGAGGAGAGTGCTTGGCTTGCCTCCATGCGGCCACATAGCGTGACCTTAATTATTCCATATTGCCGTGACAGATTCACACGGCACATCTTGAGCCTCACCATTTCTGCCACGATTAATAATGCATATCAGGTTTCTAGCATCTGTCAAGGTTTTGTACAGAATAGACCGATGCTAGGGTGCTTTGACATTAATATGATGCCATTTAAAAAGCCCTCAGCAGGAGTCCTACATTATCGGCTGGATCAGAATTGAAAGGTCTTGCTAGATCAGTGAGACGTCTTTAATAAAATATAATTATAGATGCCTGCATTTTCCCCTCCATTGGATTTATTTGCATGCTGCCTGCCCCTACAAAATCACACTTCACTACTCGATCCTTTCTTCCACCTACATTCCAGTCTCCATTCTTCCATTGTTATTCTCTCTACACGACTCACTCTCCCCTTCCTCTGCTCGGTCGTCTTGCCTCAGGCACCTGTACTGAGTGGCAGTGTTCTGTTTTATCCCCATTGCACTATGCTCACACTGTTTGCTCTCATTGGAAGAATGTCTGAGTGACTTAGCATCCTCATAGTAATCAGATTAATCTCTAAATGTAAGACAACAATTGGATAATGGCTTTTAAGTGTAGGTAACCATGGCTAGAAACGGGACATGGGTTTAAGGAAGAGTGGTTTGAATTTATCTATTGAGCTTTGTTTAGCTATATTTCAAAAGGGATGTTGCAGAAAAACAGGTATAATGTAATATGACCTTCAAACTGAAAGTGAAACATAACTCTTCATGAAGCCTTTTACTATATTTAAAATCATTTACACACTGCTGATCTACAAGGCTTGCAGAGGTCTTTTCTTCCGAGACCTGGGCCGTGATTCCTTGCTTCTTGTCTGTTCTGTTCACTTTCTAGCAGCTATGGTACATTGTCTTTGCTGCAACACGGGCATATTTTGGTCTCTGATTGGAAAGATCATGTTATCTTAAAGTCAAGATTGTCTTCCTAGCGACAACATTTAAACTGAATATCCTGCACATAAAAAATATTTTAGAGGCTTGTATTTACTTGAATATAATTTAGTAAATACTACATACAGGGTTTCCTACAAAATACGTTTTTAGGGGAGGGGGGAAATAATAATCATATGCCTTTATAATAACCAAAATAAACATTTTTATATACATGCTGTAGCCAAGATTTGATGGTTGGAAAGAGAGCAGAAGCAATATTTTGAAAATATACACTCCAAAACAAAAACACTCCCCCACTCCCTAAGTTTCTGTGCAATTGACAAGTGTTGCAGTCAGGCACCTGTGGTGAAGCTTAGCTGTATGTGATTGACAAGCAAGATGGATTCCTCGATCCAGTCAGAAGAGATGCCCTGACCAGGAGCGGTCTTAAAGCTAAATTGTCTCATACACTCAAATTATAGTTCTTCGATCATTTAGGTAGGCTATAGATCCTGCCTCGCACACATTCTGTGTTTTACATACTGGCAAAAATGATTCTCTGTTGATACTTGGTAATACATTTTGCTGTTTCGATAAATTGAGTGTGACACACAGTGTCGCATTTGTTCTTGCTGCGGAAACGCATCATTCACCTGTGTTTTTATCGATGCAAGTGTTTTCATGATCCGATGTGAATACCCTGTGTAATCAGTCAGACAGAGCTCTCTGTCTCCAAAGAGTCACGGCCACAGTCTCATTTAATGTGTGTATATGAATTAGCCTGTGGTTTATATTTGGCTATAAAGCATGTTAAGCTAATAGTAGCCTATATTTTCAGTCACCCATTTAGGAGGTGCTTCGCCTTGCCTATAGACAGCTGTGGGAAACTTTGATTTATTACTTGGATAGGTATAATTTACTCTTTGCCAATGTTATCCATCTGTATAGGTCTTCACACGCATATCAATAACACAAGGCAATGTCGTGTAGTTTTGTTCCCTCGTAATGCGTGCTACTCAGGCATGTGTTCTTGGGGGTCAGCCACAGCACTGATTAGCCACGTATGTAATTTGCCTTGAAGCCAAACAGCCTTTTGTTTGTGCCATGCTTTGTTTTTTTTTGTTTTTTCAAACACTATTGCGCACTCAGAGCAGATGTGATGCCGCAGTAGTTTACTCACAAGTCTTGCACCCCTTCCTAGAGTTTGTTACTTCTAAGGAGTGCAGATGAATATTGCAAAGATTTTCTTTGTCACAAAGAAATACAATCATTTATTGAACAGCTATTAATATTCACTCTTGAAAGGTGCATACTGTGTACTGGGGCGTTTCAAAGCCCTGTCGTAGAATTTTTCAATTGGCTTGGCATTATTGAGAGGGGCTGGTTTTATATAGTAGCGTGAAGTTTTATTTGTGATCCCTCAAAGATGCATTTTTTTGTCTCAACAGGCGTGATTTGATTGATTGAAATACGATCTAGTTTCTGGACGTGCTGTCGTGCTGATGTGATTCTGATTCTTTGGCAATCTAAACTACCAACAAAACAACAAAATAATTACCATAGCTTACCATTTAGTTCATTTGTTTGTCCTCAATGTGCTACTTATACAATCAACATTTGGTAGCTTTACAGTGTTTCTGCTCATTATAACACAAACACTATCAAATTGTCTTAGCTGCTTGTCAGAACAAAATAAAGTAAGCAACATGGCTCTGGTACCTAAACTAAAACAACAATTTTATCATTTAAACAGCAATACATATAATCATTGCCACCTTGGTTTACAGAATGATAATCACAACATTTCAAATTAGAATTTACGTACATTTTGATATTTTTTTTAAATAAAGTAAATACCTAGTGTTCATAGAATTATATTATCAACTATAGTTTAAATACGTTTTCAAATTTTCCCTCGTTGATTTCAAAATGCCTGCCCACATCTAGGCTCTTTTCGACTGCAGGCAACGGGCTCTATTCATAACTATAGGGTAATCTGTAGAATTAATTAATAGTTTGCTACTGCTGATCAATACATTGCTGAAATCATGTGATGGGAGTACAGGTGGTAAAATTATTTCATGTAGTTTTCTCCCTAAAACGATTGTAATCCAAATGGCAGGACTATCAATAACTCAAAAGCAAAGCATGAAGAAATTAAGTGTTGCTCTATTTGCTTTTCTACTGTGGCCATTATGTTCTCTTGAGAATTACAATACCATTTAACTGCTGGCAAAAAGATGTTGCGTGGGATGTTTGTTCAGCCTCTGAACCCTTTCCCAGTCCATTTCCTGTGTCTGAAAAGAAAAAACTGACATTTCACCAAGCCCAGGTTGGCAAAAACTTGACATGAATGTGAAGACTGGAAGTGGAGGTGGAGGTGAGTGAGAACTGTTAGAAATGGCTGTCATGAAAGCAACAGTCATAACAAAATTCACTCATTCAAAGAAAAGTGGTTAGGTAAACTCCAAAGTGGTTCAAGACAATAGACTTTATTGTCTAGGAAAACACACGTATCACTATACAAATGGCCGTACACTCGGTAGAATACAAATTAATTTGTAGGAATGCAGCTACTTTAGCCATAGACTGTAGACTACTGAATATTCAACTGTATACAAATACTACTATAATAACCTTTTCAGTAGACCGACATGGAGATGTTTACTTACAATTCACTATGTGCATTTGTTCCCATATTATGGACAGAATGCATTATGGCTCCTTTTTATATTACTCCTTGTGTGTTGCGCTTGCCCCAAAAACCAAATATTTCTCCCTGGCTACATTCTATAATTTACAACTGTACTGTATGACTGTTCTTCCCCAGGTTCGTTATGGCCTCAACAATTGGTGTTGGATATTGTTTTCCTAATCCCTTTAGCGGGGCTGGTCAGGGAGACTTGAAACACATTTGAAGGTCAATGATTGCTGCACATTTGGGACACCAGGCCATGCTTGATTATATATGAAGCACACCAACAAAGGTTGTATGAAGAGGAATGGCAGTGTTCGCTATCGATTGGAGGCAAAAATGAAAGTAACTTTATATTCATTTATGTGGTAATTCTCTTCTCCCAGAGCTTGGCAGATACCTTGTTGCTAGTGCTCAGTACAAATGTCACCTCAGGTCTCTTGATGTGAACCGAATGGATTTCAGCTTTGTTTTCTGCTTGGCTCATTGCTTCCAAAATTGATGTCTGGAATACTGGCTGGTTTGGCTTCAAAACGCCTACACTTGGTAGCTGGTTACATTGTAGTCTTTTTCTTCAGCACATGTTATATTTGTGTTTAAACATTTCTAACTTGGGAAGAAAGTGTGATTGCTAGACTCCAGTTCATATGTGTATCGCCTTGTCGTGTACATCTTGTCTTTTTACCACTGTGTCACTATTTGACTATTAATACATAAAGGAACACAACTGGTTATTACTGATTAGTACAACATCAATCAAGCCTAAGCTAAGTCACCCATATGCTTTGCATGGCAGTAGTTTATCAAATGACACAGTGGTATGGGTAGTATTTTCCCAATCTGATCTAATGTTAGCCAGCCATGTGTGGTAAGGTAGGCTGGAACCATTTTGAATTTGAAACCAGCAGTTCTCTTTTCCAGGTCTTTTCCCACCGTATATCAATAGAATGGCATGGTGACCAAACTGCAACAACTGCAAATACTTAGGATTTACTAAGTGGAAATAATGATTTATTTGAACTGGAGTACAGTGACTCTATAATACCAGAGGACTGTATTAGTGAACAAGTGTAGACAATAGACCAGCCTCAGCAGTAAAAACAAACAATCAATTGATTGATTCGAATCGATTGTCCAACACAGGGAGTATTGGTTTAAGGAAAATACTGTGGGAAGAAATCATCCAAATCAAGTCACACAAATCATGTTGGACTGTGTGTTACTTTTGAAAACCTTTTGTTGGATTTTTAGATAAAAATGTCAGCTCTGGTGTGTGTGTGTGTGCGTGTGTGTGTGTGTGTGCGTGTCTGTGTCTGTGTCTGTAATGAAACAAGTAGACAGTTTATGTGTGAGCCTAGTAAACGGCACATGTTTTCGCAGCATTCCCATATAGTGTGTATCAGGATGCCCGACTTTGAAGGTTTAATGGATTTTGTGAATTGGGCTGTGATGAATAGTATCTTACTCATTAGGACAATGACGTCTCAATATAGCAATGTGAATGTTTAAAACTGCTGACCTTGAGAAGAAGGGGTTAAATGACGGAAAGAACAACACACATTACATCACCTTCATTATTCAACAAACCGGGCTGTCACAGTGATAAATCAAAACAATGTGCCCATTTGTATATAATGCCCATTTCTCCTCTGAAGGACGGTGGTCAATTGTTTTTTGTAATATTATTTCTTTTTTTTGGCACTATAAGATTAACTGGTCAGGCAAACCTATACAAATGACATCATGTACCTTCTCTTTTGTCTCCAAAATCAACACTGTAGGATAGGTGAAAAGTGATAAAGTTGTGACCCTAACATCACACATTCCAGGCAGTTCTTGGTGAGCTGTTTCTCATGCTCATGCACAATGTTAACGTTGCTTAACAAACGGTTAATGTTGTGAGTCAGATATTGGGCTACTATGCTTACAGGGAAGGCAAATGAGAAATTAATGGCAATTTTACATTTTGCTTACTCACTTGTTTAAATGACTAGAGGCAACACATTAGAGATTCCTATGCAATGCTTCTGAGCTGGTTGTTTTTATGAATGTTCAGATACGCAGTGTTTTTAAGACAGTCGTGGTGTTTGTGTCAAATAGTTGATGTATTAGACCTAATGCAGGTTATCCTTAATAGTGTAAGACTATAAATGGAACAAAATGTACCGTCTCAGCATTGGCATCATTGATGCAATTTAACTTCCTGTGAAATGTCTGGTAAAGTTGTCCATAGAAAGTCATTTATTTGGAGTCCTGGTGAGGCAATCACTCAGGCTTGCCAGAGACAAGACATCAATAATGTATGTATTGCTTAAATATGTGAACCTCCGGTTCAGAGATGGCACTTGTATTGTGCCAAAGAATATGGAACATGTCAAACGTGCACACCTCGTCCTCACACAGTGTATATAGGGTGATCCCACGTTTTCCTTTGGAAAAACACACCCTACAACCCCATTCCACCTGGGTATGTGCCTTAATTTCTTTTTCATGCGCACTGCTGACGTTCGACTTAACCGTGCTCACCTTCTGTAACATCCTCATATTTGATCTCTGTAAATTAAACAGAACATTTAGTCTGAACAAATTTTGTCTTAAGTGTGTAAACACGGATTATTTCAAGTTAGATTCTTATCATTTCTGATTTTTACCTCTTTGTACGTACATAGTTACTTGGTGGTTAAAATGAATTGAAAGCATTTTAGTGTGATTTGGGATAAAAACAAAATGCATATATATATATATATATATATATACATACACATACATGTGAACTGTTAGTTTCCAGCTTGGAGTTGTGGTCCAAATTGATATACTGTAGGTAACCGTACACAGGCATTTGCAGAAGGAATGTTTTTTTTTTTTTTGTCTGTCACGTTCAGTGCTTTGCTCAATTATGACGTTCCAAAGGCCTGCACACCAGGCCTTTGGAAATTGTATGAAACAAGTAACGGCATGCATTGTCAGATTGATGTTACAAAGATGAGCTTAACACCTGGCACACACTAAACAAATTTTTTTTTGCAAATTTAGAAAACGAGACCGCCCACAAAACACTAGATAAAGATGCATTACACTGTTTTAGTCGTAAAACGTGCGGAAGGCAGCGTTTTGGTTCACGGCACACTAACAGATGCCATTCCCCAACAATCTAGTCCTTATTCTCAAAACTGAAAGCCTTGCAAATCGCAAAAAATGGACTGTACATGCTGCACCAGGAGTGCACCAGGTTGCATCTATTTAGTTAGCAAATCCATCACACTTTCGCATAACCTGCTCCGATCAGGTTTGGGGAAGTAGGGACTATCTTAACATGCCCCACAAACACAAAATAAAATGCCTGAGAACCATCAGAAGAGCTGGGCTTTCCTGACCAAAGATGAAAGGGGGAAATCGAGCACAAAATCTTGGTGATTATCCTGTACACACAGCATAAGGTTCAAATGTAGTACACATCTGTGTCTTGGCCTTATTAGCGCTAATTGTTCAATTTAACTCTTCTTAAAATGGACACAATTATGGGCTTTCAGAGACTTCCCTCGCCAGGGTTTAATTCGTAATTGGAAATTTCAATTACAAACGATCATGACATTCATTCTTTTTGGGGTTTTCGGGATAGGCTAATTCTTGTTTTACAAAATTGGATATCATTTGATTGGCTGTTAATTCAAGTTGAGTTGCTGGCGTGGATGTTTGCTATTAAATGTGATGTGCAGGGAAAGTAAAACTATAGCTATTTAAATGGCATATTACTTAAGTGAAGGCTATTAGAGAGAAGCTGTCCGGTGACGGTGAATCAAGATTATTCAAATATGATCCTCAGTTTCCTTGGTTACTGTATTGTGCAAAAATAGAATGATTAAAATGAAAGATAATACTTCTTTCTATGCAGATATTTATTGGATTTGAAGGATATATGCTTATATGCTACATCTGCATGTTATAGTTCTACCGTGGCTCAATATACCCTTATAATAATATAAAGCAAACTATACATAGAAGAAAATGATGTAGAAAAGCAACGGCAGGAATAAATTTAATCTCTGGGCTAATTAGCTGTTGGCAATCCCTTTTGGTGTTCCACTTGAAAAATAATATTTAGTTTCTGTCTTCATAGTGAGCACTTTATTAGCCTGTGTCATTACACCCTGGTCACAATTTTTGCTTCTTGTGGATCAAAGGCATTGAATGGAAGGCAATGGAACTATTTACTATAGATTGTTTTTTGGGAGGGGCGTTAAGGAAAATATTATTGTGGTTCTTCTTGTGTTTAAGTGTTGTGTTGTCATTCTTACATGGCCTTAAAGTCCCAAGTTAAATCCATGATATTTTATGCCAATTACAAAATATTGATATTCTTGCCTTAAGGAGAATTACAAATTAATAAGAAAGTGCATCTTTTAACACACATCTTTAACACTGAACCATTACATGATACTTTACTTTTCATACTTTATTGCCTTCCCCATGATGCAGTGTTTTGTTTAGATCACTTTGTCAGTTCAATGTCTACATTGACCATTTTCCAAAGCAACTAAGGAAAATGGTCAATCCACTCTAAAGCGTCACTGCCCTATTCAACAGTGACTCGTTTTGAATACTAAAGGACAATCTAGCAAACAGTGCATTGACTGGTTCCACCTAAATGGTAAAGAGCATCATATTGTCCTCTTTTTCTATTGGGATTTAATTAGCCCTGCACCTGCATCATGCATGCAACCATGTTTGTCTTGGCTATACTTACCTTTTAGACAGGACTATAAGTTAAACGTACACCCTTCAAGTAACTGTTCACAGCTGAGTTTGTTTACTCTAAACATGAAATGCTTGTAGAGATTGTTCAAATTGAATTGTACGCTATGTCCTCAATGGCAACTGATTTGCATGTGCCAAAAATAATCTTTAAAACGCAAACAAATTATACATGCACAGTCTAGTTTTTCTGTGTAACTTGGATGTCAGAAATGTAATTTGCCCTTGAATGTATTGCAATCTTACTGTAATTTACACTTACTAGGGTCCACTCACCCTGTAAAGTAGATGCAAAATCATTTAACAAAATTCTCCTTTTGAGAATAAAGACGGAACACAACAGAAGAGGAACCTTTAACACAATCAAATGTGTTCTTTTCCTATCTTGTTTGTGTTTACACAATTTTTCTCGATTGTAAATAAAGAGTGCTATTGTTAGTCCATTTTAACACTTGGCAGTCACTTTAATATCAAACTGTCTGGGGTTGGTCGGTGCTGACACATTGAGATTTTAGCCTATGCTTTTATTTTTCACTATGAGAAGCAAATCAAATGGCCCACAGTACTTTTATTGCCATTGGGATTTAAGTAAATAACCTCTGAACAATTAGGATCTCCCTGAAATCTGACACGGCTATTCAGGGATTATCATTTGAATGACATTGACTGAATACATTGCCACCACAACCCTATGTTGCAGACATGTTTTCCATGATTTTGATCTTTAATAATGTTTTAAAATGATTTAAAAC